>CM032487.1:15721058-15739465 GCA_019059595.1 Marasmia exigua
AAAACAGATCAAAAGATACTGCACAATTATTTAATAAATAGTATAAATGTTTGATTGGACACTGCCACTTTGAAATTGTTTAAAATAGGTCCGGTTTAGTAGCTAACAAATTTAAATCGATTAGTGTCGCTAGTTATGGGTACCCGTCGCCTTAACGACGCACTTTTGAATTCATTGGTGTTACAGGTGTCCATGGGCGTCTACCATGGGGGCTATTGCGTGCGTAAAATCCGCAAGATGGCGTAGGTACTATAGGCCTGAGGTCCATCTACAAGGTGATTGGGTATTTTTAGACGTGATATGTCAAATTGTCAATTAACAAATAAATCAGTCAATGACGCCCTGTTGGTCAAATGGTTTAAGTACCGGGCCGTGACCTCGAGGTCCTGGGTTCGATTCCCTGGTCGGGCAAAAGTGTGTTTCGAATTTTTCGAACATAGCTCGGGTTTGTGATCACCAACCCGCATTTGGCAAGCGTGGCCTTTACAGCCAATGATGTTATAGCCAATGATGTTGAAGTTGGACCTCGGTTCACAGGCACGCCATCTAGCGGATATTATACATTCAATAGCCCCCATTGCTTACTACCAGGTAATCCGTCTGCTCGACTGCTCACATATTAAAAATATATAACGCGTTAGAAATAAATAAATATTTCATAACATCACATACATTGATTGATTGATTGATTGATTGGTTGATTGATTGATGGATTGATTGATCGAATTGTACCAATGTACAATTCGATCAATCAATCCATCAATCAATGTAACTTAAAAGCTAGGTATACAGAGATACAATTATCTCTGTATACCTAGCTTTTAAGTTTTGTATGTTGCGCAATAAAGAGTATCGATCTATCTATTGATCTGACTCTGAAATAGGTTGCTCAACCACCTGTGTTACGGATATCAGAACCACAAGTGGAGTTACAAATATATACATATAATACTTTTTCTTTTGTAAATACATACTTATAATACATAGAAACACCCAGACCAATACAAACAGACATGTTCATGCACACAATTGTTTGTACTGTGCATGCACCAGAGGCATCATTCATTACCAATGATTCAAACGGGTCCTCGAAGTATATATTTACGAAAGAGATAATCATAGTATAAAGAAGATATAATTGTAATTCCGCTATTGGTTCTGATATCCGTTACACGGGTGCTTGATCTCAGAGTCAGATTAATGATGTGTATGTGTGTTGAGTCCGCTCGCGACCACGGCTGCTGTAACGTAGCCGAAACGTCGAGCCAAATATGTGAGTACACAATGTTGTTTCACATAATAAATATCGTGTTAATCCCCGTATTGATACATTATAGTTATAATGTATGTGATGTTGTGAAATATTTATTTATTTATCTCGTTCAATCACAAACAACTTCATGTCCGTCATATAAGCCTTCCGTTACCCGGAACATACGCACACTCCAGTAACAAGTTGGCAAAGTAAATAAAACTATCAACAGTACAGTTCATAGCAATTTTATTAGAAAAGGAAAACGTTGTTGTATTTACGGCATCGGTAAACCACTCGCGGGAGTTATTGCCCCGTTTCCTTGTCCGACTGTACTATGTCGGCTGGTTCGAAGGACGTTTATTATCTTTCGAAATTTATTAAAAATCAGGATGGTCGCTGGAATTAAAGAAAATAGTTTTTTGCCTGTGGGAGAGTCATGAGTGGACTCGAACGGATCGATAGCACGGCCTCACAGAAAACCGGCGTTAAGCGTCACGGGGCTGTGTGAGTGAGGATACCGGAGGCTCAATCTGGGAGAAAAGCGAGTTTAAAGGTTGTGTCGCGGGTGTCCATGGGCAGCGGCATTCGCTTACCATCAGGTGATCCATCTGCTAGTCTGCCACCTATCACATAAAAAATATATTTACAAACTAGTGTCCTATATCCGCTCCGTTTTGGGACTTAAATTAGACTAGGACCAATAGATGGCGCTGGGAGTCAATTAAATCGCGCAAGTGTTTACCTTAAAGGCGACGGGTAGCGCTAACTAGCGACACCAATCGATTTAAATTGTTAGCTACTAAACCGGATCTATTTTAAACAATTTCAGGGTAACAACCTCTCGGCAAACACTAATACTATTTATTAAATAACCATGCACAAATGTTGGGTCCAACGCTTACGCGAAAAATTGATTCACGCTAAAAGTGGTCACTTTTTTTTTACAAAAACGGACCCAACATTTGTGCATGGTTATTAAATACATAGTATAAAAGTTTGCCGAGAGGTTGTAACCCCAAAATTGATGAAAATAGATACGGTTTAGTAGCTAACAATTTAAATTGATTGGCGTCGCTAGTGTACCCTACCCGTCACCTTAATGGGGGTTGACGTTGCCTTTGTCACTAATTTATTTATTTATTTATTCTTTATTGCACAAAGTAAAAAATTACAATTGGCGGACTTAATGCATTACAACATTCTCTACCAGTCAACTATTGGTCATTGGTCATTAACATCTTTATGTTCAAAACATAATGATGACAGGCGGCTGACAAACAGACGGATCGTCTGATGGGTATGGGGTCACGCGCACTGCCAACCTTCAAACCATTAAGGTGACGGGTAGGGCACACTAGCGACGCCAATCTACTTTAATTTGTAGCTACTAGCTAAAATTTAAAATCGATTGGCGTCGCTAGTGTGCCCTACCTGTCACCTTAAATCGTAACTGTATGTTAATTAGGTTGCAAAAAACATTTCTCTAACTAAAAGGAAGATGTGAAGTTTAAAATCTCTATAAATGGGAAATTCTGAAACCCTCAGTTGAACATCTAATTTAATTTTTTCTATGCGTTTCCCCAAAACATTGTTACCTTCAGATAATGGTCTTCCACAAGAAATAGGTACAAAAGACACGCAAAATCTCGAAGGGAAGCTTAGGATGCAATTAACTTAAGAACAGTACGGCAACTCCATCATTGTGTAATATGCCTGTGAGCCTTGATTTCGTTTCGAAACATTATGAATGAATGAATAAAACATTTATTGGCACGAATAACAACACATACAATAAACAATAATAAAAAAAAAACAATCAGTATTAACAAGATAAAAAGAACACAATATAAAAAAATGAGATTAACATTGTGCCAATAGGCGCCCGCTCAGCATTAGTCGCGCCGTGTCATTGCTGACACGTCGCGACGCTGATATTCTGCGGGAGACCCTGCGGCATATCGTGTGCCTGCTCACGAAAGGAAGGAAAGAAGGGAGTTGTAGCAACACAAACAAAAAAAAAATAAAAAATTTAATACCTACCTAACTGAACAGTCACATAATATGTGCCGGGGTATGAGAGAAGAAAATAAAACGTATAAGTAAAATTATTCAAGAAATCGACAGAAGGAAGAAAGTACGACGAGAAAATTATTGACAGTAAATAAACAAAGACAAAGGAAGATAAAAAACAAAGACTAACTAAGAAAATATATATATATACATATACACATACATACACATACACATACATACACATACATACACATACACACATATACATATATATATATATATATATATATATATATATATATATATATATATATATATATATATATATATATATATATATATACATATACATACACATATATACACATACACACACACACACACACATACATACACATACATACATACATACACACACACATACATATACATATACATACACACGGAGACATACATATAAAATATCATTTAATTTAAATTAATTTAATTAAATCGATTCCTTCGATTGGTTGTTCGATAACATTCAATTGGAAGAATCGACCAATCGAATCGACCCACACTATCGATTGCTTCTGTCATAGATTTATAAACGAACTCTGTGATATGACACGTTTGCCTTTCCTTTGGAAAAAAAAAAAAAAAAGTCTATGTCATGTCATTATGGCGGAAGAGTACATAAATAATAATTATCGGATAAAACTACCATACTTTGGGCGGCGCCCTGCCACGTATTTGATGACATGGCACCATGTGTTCACTTGTGAAGATTTTGTTATTTAAGCTGTTGATAATGTTTTACCGGACTCAGGAAGTGTGTTAGTTGGGTTGGGACTTGGGAGTGTCACAATATTCAGCGTGGTCACAAACGCAAATTACTAGGCACGACGCGCATTAACTACAGGTAAGAGTCAGATTTATATTGTCAGCCATATAAATACCAAGCAGTAAAACTGACATATTATTTTGCTAACATTTTAGGACGCGCCAATAACCCAAAAAAGAATAAAATGAGTGACTTCTGGTCATGCGACATGGTGTCGCTGTGGTCCCATGAGTGCAAGGATTTCGAACACAATCAGTATACAATGCGAAGAATTGCTGCCGCGGGAGGGAGGTCCAACCCCCCCTAGTGCTAGGATGAGATGACCAAATTCCACGTACTCGACGCGCATGACCCAGTGGTAAGCACGCACCCACTGTCAGCTTTTTGTAAGTGCAGAAGATGTTGTTTGAAGTGCTTTTTAAATGTGCTTCTTACTTTCAGTGCGCGCAAAGGCGGAGGAATATTATTCCAGCAACGGCTTGAAGCATATCTGAAAGACCCGCGGAATGCCACCAAGCGATGCCGTGGTGTAACAAAGACAGAGGTGCATGTTCTTCTCTGATACCTGCAGCGATCCTGGGACCACTTAAGCTTGTCAAACAAGTACCTTGGCGTGCCAGATGAGATAAGTCCAAACAGCATGGTTGCCAGGTGCAGTTTTCTCCTTGCTTCCATTTTGATTATATTAGCAGAGTTTAAAAAGGGAGTAATGTGTGAGCGTGGAGGCACCTTGAAGCAGAAACGAGCGCATGCATTCTGCACCCTCTGCACAAGCTTTGCAGTTCTAACCAAGAGACACGGCCCATAGACTGTATCACAATAATTAAGTCTGCTGAGTACTAGGGACTCACAAAGTGCCACTCTAAGCTTTTCACTCAAGTATGGCCTGAGCTTATAAAGCAAACTTAGCCTATAAAAACAGTTCCTTGCACACTCTGATATATGGCTTTCAAATCTTAGGTTGCTATCAAAGGTTAGTCCAAGGTTTCTCGCTTTGTCAACCCTTTCTATCCTCTCCCCGTCAATGACCACATTAAAGGAAACTTTATCAAACTGGGCAACATTGTTTGGTGAACCTATAAGAATGAGTTTTGATTTTTTGGCATTGAGGGTAAGCGAGTTTCTATCACACCAATCGGAGATTCTGTCCAATTCAGTATTGATCAACTGAACAGCCTCAGCACTGGCAGATGGGGCAAAAGGAAGGTATAGTTGTAGGTCATCTGCATATAGATGATAATGACTGTATTGGATGCTCCTAATTATGTCCGCACTGTACAAAATATACAGGATAGGTCCCAAGATTGATCCTTGTGGAACACCCCTATTCACCGGCTGCATCGTCGATCTGATCACAGTGCCATTCATCTGTTTCAGCTCCACGTATTGCTGTCGATTGGTTAAGTAACTGTGGAACCACCTCACAGAGGCAGTGTCAAGGCCATAGTAAGATAGTTTGGACAGCAGTAGTGGTATGCTGAGCGAATCGAAGGCACGCGAGAAGTCAAGTAGCAGTAGCAGAGATAGTTTCCCCTGATCCTGAGCTGTTAAGAGATTGTCAACAACGTCAGCAAGGGCAGTTGCAGTTCCATACCCCTTACGGAAGCCCGACTGATAGTGTGGAAGAATGACATGCTTATCCAGGTACTTTGTTAATTGGTCGCACACAATTTTTTCCAAGATCTTCGATAGGCAGGGCAGGATACTAATTGGCCTAAGTTCATTTAACGTGGTTGGCTGGCTGGTTTTAGGCAGTGGCTTTACAATAGCTATTTTCCAGGATTCAGGAAAAGTGCTATCCAAAATTGATTTATTTACTATTGCTGTAATGACATCCAGCGAATGAGGCAGAGTCAGCAAAAGCATATCCAGCGTTATGCCATCATGACCTTGAGCATTAGACCTAAGCCTCTTGATGGTTTTAAGTACCACCTCTGAGTCAACCGTTTGGAGCTGAAAGTGAGCTTTATTATCGTGTCTGTGATGCTCAAGGTAGGACAGCTGGGAAATCGTTACTTCATCCCTACCGGGAACATTTAGAAAATGCAGGTTAATTGAGTCAGGTTGATGCAATGAATGTGGCAAGTCAGTAGGTTCATTGCTGCTTATCTGTAGTGTTCTTTTTAGGTTTTTCCATAGCAGTTTTGGTTCATGCAAGTTTCTGTTAATATGTTGAGAGAAAAAACATGTTTTTTCTCTCTCAATTGCTTGTGATACCAGCTTTTTCATTGACCTGTAGCTCTCCAAATTCTCTGTAGTGTTGTTTTTTTTATACCTACTGTGATATTCGTCTCTGCATCGCATCATTTCTTTGATTGTGTCCGTTATCCAAGGGTGAGGAGGGTGGTTGAACTTCCGCGTTCTTATTGGAGCATGGAGGTCGAACAGACCCCTAATGCACCCACTAAAGGCTGTGACCATCTCACTCACTCCATCCATCTTATAAAGGTTTGCCCAGTTGACAGCACTGAGATCTGAGTAAAACAGGTTTAGAAGGATGTCTTTGAGCGGTCTGTATGTAATCATTACTGGGTCTATCCTTTTCTTTTTAATCTTTAGTTTCGCCACCAGCATAGCATGTCCCCCCAGATCAGGTGAGTGCTTCACTGATACCCCACAGACGCCCACATTAGTACAGATGACGTCAATCAGGGTAGCACTGTGGTTTGTGTAGTGTGTGGGTTCTTGTACGCACTGATTGAGGCCAAGGCTATACATGCACTGTGAGAACTCTCTGCATCTGCCACTCCCCACATCTAGGAGATTGATGTTAAAGTCACCAGTTAGCACAACACCGTCATGACCTGAGAAAGAGGTGACCGATTCTGTTATGGCATCCAGGAATAGGTCCGTGTCTTGCCATGGAGGTCGATAGGCAGTACCTACCAGTATATTCATATTGTTAACTCGTACAGTGATCCACATCTGCTCGACAGATGGTACAGTGTTGGGATGGGTGCAGATTTTTATGTTCAGGCCTTTTTTGATGTAGAAACCAACACCTCCCCCACGACCCCCCCTCATATGGCTAGGTCTAGGTATGTGTCTCAGACGATATCCAGGCAACCTAGGAGCCCTATCCTCCTCCCCCACCCGTAACCAAGTCTCATTGATGGCCATGATATCAGGTGCCAACTCTTCCACGGCCACCATGAACTCCTCTTGCTTTGTGCTCAGTGACCCTGCATTAAATAAGCCTACCAACAAATTCTTCAACCCAAGGCCTGTGACATATATAGAGAGCTGAAACACCTGTGTGTATAGTCAGTAAGATATGATGTACTAAGAGATATTAAGGAATGTGTAAGGTGAATAATGTGATATAATGATATATTAATGATGGAATGTGTAAATAAATGCAATTTAAATGATGGCGTGTATAGGATGGTGTAAATATTGTATATAATATGTAAATACATGAGCAGAATAGTATGCTTGTATAAATTAATTCTTCCTGTAAAATTAGACATGGACATATTACTATAATAGGAAAGAAGACATAAACACTGACAGATTGCAGATGGCAAAGACATGAGATATACAAATAATTTTGATATTAAAGCAAAGGTGAGAGGTCTCTTTGAATGGAACGTAAAATAACAATCAATTGTCCTATAGACAATGTTAGTACTAACAATGCTTTTCATGTTACAGAGTCCAAGCACAAAATGGAGTCATATCACGACTCTGGCGATGTCATCAAGGGACCGCAGCTGGTAGGCTTGAGCGCCGTCAGCCTTACGAACGAAAATGCGACCCCTTCTCGTCCAAGAGTAGCGCCACTGCTGTTTGCGGCACTCCTCGCGCACCTGATGGAAGAGCTGGCGGTTCGAGCGGGTCAAACGTTCATTAACGAAGACTCTTCCCCCGCCCTCCACCGTCAGCGTGCGGCGCACGCGAGCGGCCTGCAGCAGCTGGTCCCGGAGCTGGCGGCGCGCCAGCCGCACCACGACGCGGCGCGTGCGCCCGCCCTCGGCCGGCGGCGCGCCCACGCGCTCGGCGAACACGACGTCCCGCTCCTCCAGTGTCACTCCCAGGCGCCCGGCGAGCACCGCCACGCTGTGCACGACGTTTTCGCCCTTAACCTCCGGCAGGTGGCCGATCTCCAGGTCCGAGAGCAACGACTCCTGGTCCCTTTCGTTCAGCTGGAGCCTGAGCTCCGATACGGTGCGCTCCAGTTCCGTCACCAATCCCGGCGACCCATCCGATACTGTGTCCACCTGACGCTGTCCAAGGGCCTCGACCTTCCGTTCGACGTCGTCGATGCGCGCCGACACTGTCTCGCTGTTATGAGTCGATTGACTCTCAATTGCCCTCACCCTCTCGTCTAGACTGCTCACGTAACTTTCGCAGCGTGCCATCCTGCCCGACAGCTGTATCACGCTATCATTGAGCGCGGCGATCTGAGCCCTGGTGGCCTTAAGCTCCTCACGCATCTCATTTCTAAAAAGTCGGAGCTCATTTACAATGTGTGCGGCATCATTGGGGGATAATGATGACGTACCGCCGGGAATCCCACCCGTTAGCTGGGTGGTCTCAGCCGCGGGAAGAGTCATGTCTTCCTCCTGAACGTGGCTCATATCTAGAGACATGACAGATTCATCCATATTGACGAGCTGATGTCTGGTAGTAATTTCACGGCGAGTTGTTATGTTGTCATGCCCCAAGACCTCCGACGCTGCCTTGACAGGAGTCTCAGAGTTGTCACCCCTCCTGCGCTGATTACAAGTGCACTCCGGACAGACCCATTTACTCTTATGCTCTGTAGACATGGTATTAAAAAATCGACATTCAGGCACATTTCCGCAGTCTATATCCCAGAATTGTGAGCATTTGCTGCATCGCAAAAAACGTCGGTCTGTGATATTCCTCCGACATCCCGCGCAGACAGGTTGTTCTCCTACCAGTGATGACCTCTCCCGAGAAGCTGGGTTATTAAACATTGTGTGTTATCCAATCCCCAAGAAAAAAATGAAAAAAAAAAAAAAAAAAAAAAAATTGAAAGGAAAATATTTATTTATTTGTACTTATTTATATATAATTATTTTTATTAATAAAAAAAAGAAAAAAAAAAACAAAAGCAGTAAAATTTATTGTCTCTCGTAGGATTTGAACCAGCGCCCACTATTGTATCCTGCCTTGCGCCGTAACCACTCGGCTAGAGCGCCTATAGGTCACAACGTAAATTTAATGGTCTGTTGCCGGTCGCAGTGGGATGGTTTTGGCTCCCCGAGGTGGGTGATAGATAAAATATTTTTATTCACTGACACTAGCACTAGCTTCGTACCGCCGATCACTGATGATTTTTGATAATTTTCGATAAAAAACCTGTGTTATTGCTAGGTGCCGATAGCATAGGTGATGCGTTGTATCACCAAGTACACAAAGATGCCGCTTCTTCTTCCTTCCGTAAACTTTTTCCACAGATTTAGATTAAAATTTTAGAGAGCAATCAAAACACGTCTTTCCTTGTCTAGCGTTTCCGCATACCCCCCTTATTATAGTTCCGCATACCCCCCTTATATTAGTTCCACTTTATTACTGATAGATGGCGGTAAGGGTTGATTGCACCGCGCAAGCGTATCTTGTTTTCGGATTATCTATAAGCGTCGCCGTAGTATGTAAGATTTACCTGTTTATAAATAGTATAGATTTATTAAGAAGATATATTCCAAAGACAATTTCTTCATCCTATGCGTTTTTTTTGTGTGTGTGTGGTGAGCGATTGTCGCCGCTCATAGACACCCGCGACACCAGTGGAGTCACAACTGCGCTGCCAACCGTTAAACCCCCTTTCCCCCGTATTGGGCTTCCGAAACCCTCACTCACGCAGCGAACACAGCACAGGGCTACTTCACGGTGTTTCTTTGTGGGGCCGTGGTATCACTCCGGTCGAGCCGGCCCATTCATACCGAAGCGTGACTCTCCCACAGTCGGCTTGTAATTTCAGGGTGCATCAGCCTAGTGTATGCTTGGACTATGACTCAGAATTTAGGGAGTCTGGTAATTATAATGAAGCGACGGCCGTCTGACCTTTGCAACCCTTTAACACGTTAGCTGCGGCACCAATTTTTGCATACTTACCGTTCCTGCGGCACGAGGTATAATCGGCCCGTACCGTGACCAGACGTTAGGGCGACACGCGGTCTATTAGACCCCACCTCCTTTAACAGACTAAAATCCATTTTCTGGCGCGAAATCAAAGATAAATGAGAATTTTGGTCCTTATTGATATAAACAGTGAATTGATGAACCCTAATCCACCGTCGCCCCGGGATCGGATGGCTAGTTTAGGAATTATTAGGAAAACAAAATATGGGATCTTATACACCTCGTAACGCACTGAAATAGGGCAAATTTTCGCTGCGATTAGTGATGGGAAAAATAATATCGACGTTTTTAAACTGTCTTAACTACGCAACGACTTGACCGATTTTGATCAACTATATCTCATTAGATCGTTTTAAGGGCAAAACCTGGCAAAACAACACAAAGCTATCAAATATTTAAATAATCTAAATTGTGCTTGAAGGCGCCATAAAGAAAAAAAACCGGCCAAGTGCGAGTCGGACTAGCTCACGAAGCGTTCCATTCTATACCATTAATAGGCACCTATTACAGACTTATTATTGGAAAATAATCTATTTGTATATGAAAATCTTAATGCGGTTCACCGAATAGAAAAAAAAGGCAACCAGAAGTAGAAAAGAAACTGTCCTATTTATTCTGCCTCGGGCTTTAAAAATACACTTATTAGAACTTGAATTAACATTAAAAAATCAGTATCAATATACTTTTTTTATAAAAATCTCAATAAATTTATTTGTACTTATTTATGAGTGTTTTTCATTGAAACAGGGTAGACAATAAGATTTTTTGCACTGAGTTCACTGAGTCAAAATCTTTTTAGATTTTTTATCAGCTTCACGAGATGGTAAAAATGTGCATAGTTTTTGGTAACAACCAACACATCTTCTCCTTTTTTCACCCTTTTCGAGTATACCTAAGTAATAATATCTTACACTTACTTTAGGTACATAGCTACCAAGATAAGAAAAAACTAGGTACTTACTGAAGATTTTTTCATTAAAAACTTACATGTTTTGGCTCTGTTTCTGGGTTTTTTAAAATTAACTTCTTCCGACATCGTTTGGACATGTTCGGCGCTGTAAAAGGACGTGCTCAATCGACGTGATGCACAACACTGGTCGCGGGAAGCTCGCGTTGAGTGCGGTACGAGGTCAGGGGGGATATGGGACGTTTTAGCCTCGTTCCACACTGCTTTAAAATTATATTAATTCAGTGCGGCACGAGGCCTAAGACATCCGGTACCAAGGTAGGTACACCACCGAGTCCGGAACCATTAGTGATCTCAAATATATATTTATCTCTTTCCTACACTGGACCAAACCAAAGCTATGCCATTCGCACGACAGAGAAATTCACTTTTTTGCTTGCCGCACCACAGGGAAGTTGCATCAGGGGTGATTTAGGCCTCGCTTCGCACTTAACGTGTTAACGGGGGAAACAGACCAACTAAATCAGAGTTACACATTCTACAGACAACCACGAGGCTCATAGCTATACTTATCCAACTTTTTTTATGTGATAGGCGGCAGACGAGCAGACAGATCCTCTGATGGTAAGTGAATCCCACAGCCCATGGAAACCCGCTACCTTTAATACCCCCTTTGTCCCGGATTGGGCCTCCGCAGTCACGCAGCGAAACACAGTACATTGCTGCTCAAGGCCGGTTTTCTGTGACGCCGTGGTATCACTCCAGTCGAGTCGGCCATACCGAAGCGTGGCTCTCCCACGGTCAAAACTTGCGCAATGTGATCTATGTTCAATGCCATCTATTGGTTTAGTTTGTAACAAATGTCGCGAAACGAAGTGTGGCCGCATTGAGTCAATAAAATCGTGAAAATAAAATGGATGGTGCCTTCGTCGCTTGATTCATAGGGTGGTCTTCACCACACATAGTAATCACACGGTATGGCATGGGAACTCCGTTAGTTCTTCAAATCTTCGTGACAAGTTTGTGATAAGTTTACCTGTACTTTGCAGTGCAACGGTGACGTCACGGCGGCCGCGTTTTCTCATTAATTTTGTGCTAACTAATATTACATCACCTATAAAAACCACATACAATTCGATTTTATTTCAAACAATGTCTAATAATTCTAGGATTCAAAAAATGGTCCTTCGAGCCGGATTTGTTGTCTTTACTGCAAACGCTTGTTAGACTGTGTTCAAAGGGCGTAAACAATAGGGCAGAGGGCCTAAAAGTCAGGACTCTAACATTTTTCCTTCGAGCCGGATTTGCCTTCTTCACTGCATACGCTTGATAGGCTGTGTTCAAAGGGCGAAAACAATAGGGCAGAGGGTGAGTAGACACTATCTGACCCTTGGCTTAATGAATGAAGTAATTAGGGGGGTTATTTTTGGGGAGTTTTACATTTTTCATCTGCTTTATCGTAATTTTATGTTGACGGGAATATTGATCTGATAAACTCAAGACGAGGTTTATTAAGACCCTTATTACTTGTGAATTAAAGTTCAGTTCTCGAATCCAGGATCGTGATCCAAGCAAGGCTCTGAATGGACAGCTTTCAATGCAACTGGAAATGACATTCAAGGATGATAGATAGATAGGTATACTGTATTACGCAAAATACACAACTAAGCATTACAAAATATTTTTTGTACAATTTCGGATGTTTTATCGCTGTAAGTGATTTTCACCAGACAACCTTCGGGTAAAGGATATTTAATAGTAGAGGAGGGGTAAGAGATAATTTCTGTCTGACTTGGACAAATTGACATGCCAGATTTTCAATATTTTTTAATATATGTGGAACTACCCGATCGCGAGTCACTTGTGCATTTGTGTTTCTTGCCCCAGTTAGGGAGATGTGACATTGAGATTGGATAGACAAAGACTATAAAGAGTGAAGGAACGCATCGGGGAAAGAGCCCTAAGCAATACCTGTCGGGCTAACATGCCATCGCGAGACATGTCACGGTAAAGATACGACAAATTTGTCGATATCGACTAATATGTCTTTTTCTCTAACATGCGCATCGCGATCGACAAATTTCTCGTGGTAGACAAAGGATTACTCGTGTAGACAAACCAGTGTTGGCCTTTGAAATATACATTTGTTTTCTTATATAGCTACACTGGTTTCGTTCATTCAATTAACCACGAGGGGTAGACAAAATTATGTCGCGGTGCGCATGTTTCCCAAGATTTGGTTCGTATGCCGAGACGTTGGAAGTACCATGAGCTTGTGACGGGAATACTTACTAATGTACAAAACTAGTTCTAGAGTGGACACCGCGTGATAAGTATTTAGTCTGGCGCATTCAGACCAGATGGAGTGACGATCTATGCAGGAACGCTGGCTGGACAGGATGCGAGTAGCCGAAGATCGATCGGAGTGGCGGACATAAGGAGAGGCCTATGGCCAGCAGTGGACTGCAACAGACTGATGATTATGATCATTTGCTTAATTACTGTCACAAAATATGGTAAGGTTATTATTATAAAAACTATTAATTTCTAAGTGAGATGAAAATTAAAACTATTATACAATATACATAGATTAAAAGTGTCCATCTCCGATGAAATATCAGTTACTTAATACAATGATACAGAAACTCGTCTTCAAGTTCTTAGTCGGGATAGATAACAAAGTGATAACAGAAGTGTTGCGATACGAGTCCAAGTGAACTCGAGTCCGAGTGAAATCGAGTCTAAATGAAGTCGAGTCCGAGTGAACTCGAGTCCCAGTGAATTCATGTCCGAGTGAATTCACGTCCAAGTGAACTCATGTCCGAGGGAACTCGTGTCCGAGTGAATTCGTGTCCGAGTGAATTCGTGTCCGAGTGAATTCGTGTCCTAGTGAATTCGCGTCCAAGTGAACTTATGTCCGAGTGAACTCGAGTCCGACTGAACTCGTGTCCGAGTAAACCCGAGTCCGAGTGAACTCGAGTCCAAGTGAACTTGAGTCCGCCGGTTCGACCACGGCACAGCAGAGAGAACCAGCGCGTAACACCGCCTGCGCTGTTTTTAACCACAGACTCTAAAAACAGAGTTTGTTTGCTTGCTTTGTTATAAATTACAAATAATTTTATTTTGTTTTTTATTATTCTCCGTTTATGTTTCTCCGAGCACCTGTGCTGTGTTTAGAAGTGTACTCACCTAACGATCCGTATGTTTTTTTTATTGTATAGGTGGCAGACGAGCAAACAGATCACCTGATGGTAAGCAATTGTCGCCGCCCATGGACACCCGTGCATGACACCAGTGGAGCCACAAGTGCGGTGCCAATCTTTCATCCCCCCTTTAGTCACTCACGCTGTGAAACACAGCACAGTGCTGCTTCACGCCGGTTTTCTGTGAGGCCGTGGTATCACTCCGGTCGAACCGGTCCATTCATGCCGAAGCGTGGCTCTACCATATTTTGGTAAGTACATAAAAAATGCATCTGGGAAAGCTGCAGATTTTTTTCCATTGTTAGATAGATCATCGTCAGCCCATTTAAGTCCCCACTGCTGGGGCACGGGCCTCCCTCAATCACATGAGGGGTAATTGCCATACTCACCACGCTTAGCAGACGGGTTAACGAGTGTATTGATATAAATGCAGAGGGTTTTGATATAAGTTTTACGACACCTCGGTAAGAGTGAGGGTGACCTATTCTACTCTGCCGGGAACCACACGGATAGATACATAGATATTCTTTATTGCACAAATACAAAATACAAGTATGATATAACAACAACAGACATTCAGTATTTATTCAGTTTTTCTATTGCTTGTATGTAGAAGCAATATACATAATATAGGTTTATTTTTAAAATTAGCTCCAAACTAGAATTTAAGGTAGTCAATGGTTTTAAAGTCAATTTTAATCCAAATCAGCTGTGTCGTACACATCACTACAACACCCCCTCCCCTAGATAATACAAGCGTTGTCACAAAAAGAAAAAAAAACGACCGGCCACGTCCGGTCCGCGTCGGTTCCGGACGGCGGAATGTAAGATGAAGCGGGTTTTGTTTTACCTTCTTTTGTATGGATATATCATACAATATATACCTAGGCCTGTATGTAAATAAAGCTGTTTTAAGGCGACGGGTACCCCTAACTAGCGACGGCAAGTGATTTATAATGTTAGCAATTAAACCGGATATCTCTCTTGCAATTTTTATATGAGAGGTGGCAGACGAGCAGACGGATCACTTGATGGTAAGCAATTCCGCCGCCCATGGACACCCCGCAACATCAGTGTAGACTCAAGTGCGCTGCCCTCTGTATTGGGCCTCCAGTAACCTCACTCACACGACGAAACACAGCGCAGGCGCTGCTTCACGCCGGTCTTCTGTGAGGCAGTGGTATCACTCCGGTTGAACCGGCCCATGCCTAAGCGTGGCTCTCCCACATTTAAATTTAGAATTTAGGTTCCAATTACCATGGCTGTCGCTTTGGAGCCCATGCTTAGACCATGATTCAGGATTAACGGGGTCTGAATTACAATAACCTTTTTTTTTTTTTTTCGCTGGGGAATGCCGCCGTCCCGTAGTGCAATGGCCGACGTCGCCGCCTAGTGGCGGCGCCTTCTGCATACCCTCCTGCTGGGGAGCAGGAGGGTTATGTCGGGCTCTCCTCTGGCGGGGGCTTCTCCTAACGAGAAGCCGGCCAGAGGCATACCGACTAAACCCCAGCGGTTTTCCCTCATCGCCCTTAAATGGGAAGGCGTCGTGGGCTGTAGGACGAACCTATTACCCATACGGGCACCACGACCCTCCCCGGGCGGTGCCCGCCTACACGGCGGGCCAGGCGGTTCCTTCCCCGGCTTGCTGGCCAAGAGAGGGGGTAGGGACGGCCGGAAAAACTGAGCCGTCCCTACCGGGCTGCTGAGGAAGCCCGTGCAATGCCGGCGCTGGTGACCCCCCACCATGCGCCAGCGAGCTCCCTCTGCGGAGAGGAGCGAGACACGCATCTGTTCGGAATTACAATAACCTTCAACCTACAAGTGTGACCTTCGCAACCCTTAAACAGGGGAACCAGACCAACTGAATCATGTTTGCACGTTTCAGAAACTGTCCTAAACATGATGGTGTTTTTCCTCACCGCCGTAGAGTTGGTTGAAATACGCACATAAAAATATTTCACAACATGACTTACATTGATCTAACTCTGAGATAGGTAGCTCAAGCACCTGTGTTACGGATATTATAACCAACAGCGGAATTTCAAACATATACATTTCAATACTTTTCTTTTGTAAATACATACTTATAATACATAGGAAACACCCAGACCAATACAAACAGAAATTTTCATGCACACAAATGTTTGTACTGTGTGGGGATCGAACCCGGCAACCCTTGCACTAGAGGCAGGGTTCACAATTACTGGTCCAAACGGGTCGACATATAAATAATCAAATCTAGAGGTGCATGCTAAGATTCGAACCTACGACTTCCCATATGAAAGGTGCGTGTACTTATTCACTCAGGTAGCGTCTCTCGTTTACATTTGATTTAAGAAAAAAAATCATTTTTAATAGCAGTCAATTTAATCTCAGTATTTATCTCTCCCAGACACAGATACATTAAAATGCATCTCAATTCGTTAAATATAATTAACACACGCAGTCGAAAGATCACTCACACCAATGATAAATAGCTTACCATTTCACACTTACTATCAATCATGATAACAGCAAAAATGTTCTTATCTTTAGCTTCTGCATAACGCCGTCCAATACATTATAAGGACCGGTTTCCATCTATAAAAAGCGAGTAACAGGTCGATACCCGCAGGTGTAGACTCCGCACAAATGGACAGATGTGTTGCACTTCCAATGTGGCGGTTGAGTTGGGAAATTTGAGTTTTTGTGAAATAACCAATTAAATAATACACCCTTTTTAATAAAATTCATCTTATTATCATCATCACCTTAAGCCGTTTACAACCAACTTGGTGTAGGCCTCCTTCAATCTTCTCCATTTTATTCTATTTTGGGCAGTTGAAGTCCAGTTGTGGCCTCCAATCTTTGCTATGTCGTCCCTCCATTTCATTTGTGGCCCTCCGATAGGTCTTTCCTGGTTCCTGATGACTTAATAACATTAATGTAATATTACCATTAATGTTATTAACCAACCCACCAATACATACAGAAACTTGTTTATGAACAATTGTTTTTATGAAATAAAATCACATTTCTTTACTTTTTGCATCATTTATTAAATACAGGGTGTATGTGTGAACATTTACATCCATGTAACCACGTATTCAACCAACCATTCTGAACAAATTCATCGGAAATTTTTTGGACTCTCCATAAAAAGACCAAGTCACGTGACCGACTTTGTATGAAAAGCTGAAATTTTTTTATGCGAATTTTCAAAAGTGATAGAATAAATTTTGCGCATAACAGTTAGTGGAACACGTGGTTAAAAAGATGTAAATGTTCACAGATACAACTTGTAAATATATATATTTTTTGTAAATATAATTATTACCTGTCTTTTTTTTATGTGATAGGTGGCAGATGAGCAGACGGAACATAGTCACCCGCGACACCAGTGGAGTCAATAGTGCGCTGCCAACCTTTAACCGCCCTTTCCCCCGTATAGGGCCTCCAATAGAAAGTAAGTGAAGGCATTCACACAGCGAAACAGCGCAGTGCTGCTTCACGCCGGTTTTCTGTATCACTCTAGTCGAGCCGGCCCATTCATGCCGAAGCGTGTCTCTCCCACGGACGACTACTTACAACACGTACTTTTGTACGAGAAAGATTTTTATTCCTATCACAATAGACGCCTACTGCTGGACATAGGCCTCCCCAAATGTTCTCCATACAGATTAGTCCTGCGCCGCCAGCATCCAATGGATTCCCGCGACCAGTGGTGTTACAAGTGCGCTGCTTACCTTTTAACCCCCCTTCCCTTGGATTGGGTCTCCGCCCCTCACTCACGCAGCAAAACACAGCGCATGCACTGCTACACGCCGGTTTTCTGTGAGGACGTGGTATTACTGCGGCCGAGCCGGCCCATTCATGCCGAAGCGTGGCTCTCCCACCGTTAAATGTAGCAAGATGATGGCCATTATGGTTTCCCCTGGAAAAAAAGTACCTAAACATTTATGCTTACAATCGGTACAACAGGCTTCTCGAAGAATCGTAGCGTATGCGTATCGAAAAATAGTATGAAAACTGAAAAGCTCCATCCATCTATCATAAGCATAACTATCTTCTCTTATCATCATCATTTCAGCAATAGAGTCATGCTGACATAGGACT
>CM032487.1:15747372-15767090 GCA_019059595.1 Marasmia exigua
CAACACCCATCAGACGATCTGTCTGTTTGTCAGCCGCCTGTCATCATTCTTTACCTACTTGTAATTTGTAAATAAAAGTTTAGTTTAGTTTTTTCTTCAAAATGTAATTAGTTTTGCTCATAAGAAGTTTAAAATTGGTAATTAATTGTAAATAATTAGTAAAATCTTTTACCTTTATTTGTATAGCCTGAAACACAGGTTTTAACCTAGTTTAGGCAATAAATAGCCCTGGTATTGTAATTTATTAAGTTTTAATGTAATGTGCCCTAATTAACTGAATAAACAATTTATTATTATATTATTATATTCTGTTTTAAACATAAAGATGTTAATGACAAAGGCAACGTCAACCCCCATTAAGGTGACGGGTAAGGCACACTAGCGATGCCAATCTATTTAAATTGTTAGCTTAGCTACTAAACCATATCTATTTTCAACAATTTTCGGGTTACAACCTCTCTGCAAACTTTTATACTATTTATTAAATAACCATGCACAAATGTTGGGCATGATGTCTGTTTTTGTAAAAAAAGTGACCACTTTTAGCGTGAATCAATTTTTCGCGTACACCTTGGTCCCAACATATGTGCATGGTTATTTAATAAATAGTATAAGTGTTTGCCAAGAGGTTGTTACCCCGAAATTGTTTAAACCAGTTTAGTAGCGAACAATTTAAATCGATTGGTGTCGCTAGTTAGCGCTACCCGTCGCCTTTAAGGTAAACACTTGCGCGATGTAATTGACTCCCAGCGCCATCTATTGGTCCTAGTCTAATCCCAAAACGAAGCGGATGTAGGCAACTAGTTTGTAAATATATTTTTTTATGTGATAGGTGGCAGACAAGCAGATGGATCACCTGATGGTAAGCGAATGCCGCCGCCCATGGACACCCGCGACACAACTTTTAAACTCGCTTTTCCTTCAGATTGAGCCTCCGGTATCCTCACTCACACAGCCCCGTGACGCTTAACGCCGGTTTTCTGTGAGGCCGTGCTATCGATCCGTTCGAGTCCACTCATGGCTCTCCCACAGGCAAAAAACTATTTTCTTTAATTCCAGCGACCATCCTGATTTTTAATAAATTTCGAAAGATAATAAACGTCCTTCGAACCAGCCGACATAGTACAGTCGGACAAGGAAACGGGGCAATAACTCCCGCGAGTGGTTTACCGATGCCGTAAATACAACAACGTTTTCCTTTTCTAATAAAATTGCTATGAACTGTACTGTTGATAGTTTTATTTACTTTGCCAACTTGTTACTGGAGTGTGCGTATGTTCCGGGTAACGGAAGGCTTATATGACGGACATGAAGTTGTTTGTGATTGAACGAGATAAATAAATAAATATTTCACAACATCACATACATTATAACTATAATGTATCAATACGGGGATTAACACGATATTTATTATGTGAAACAACATTGTGTACTCACATATTTGGCTCGACGTTTCGGCTACGTTACAGCAGCCGTGGTCGCGAGCGGACTCAACACACATACACATCATTAATCTGACTCTGAGATCAAGCACCCGTGTAACGGATATCAGAACCAATAGCGGAATTACAATTATATCTTCTTTATACTATGATTATCTCTTTCGTAAATATATACTTCGAGGACCCGTTTGAATCATTGGTAATGAATGATGCCTCTGGTGCATGCACAGTACAAACAATTGTGTGCATGAACATGTCTGTTTGTATTGGTCTGGGTGTTTCTATGTATTATAAGTATGTATTTACAAAAGAAAAAGTATTATTTATGTATATATTTGTAACTCCACTTGTGGTTCTGATATCCGTAACACAGGTGGTTGAGCAACCTATTTCAGAGTCAGATCAATAGATAGATCGATACTCTTTATTGCGCAACATACAAAACTTAAAAGCTAGGTATACAGAGATAATTGTATCTCTGTATACCTAGCTTTTAAGTTACATTGATTGATGGATTGATTGATCGAATTGTACATTGGTACAATTCGATCAATCAATCCATCAATCAATCAACCAATCAATCAATCAATCAATCAATGTATGTGATGTTATGAAATATTTATTTATTTCTAACGCGTTATATATTTTTAATATGTGAGCAGTCGAGCAGACGGATTACCTGGTAGTAAGCAATGGGGGCTATTGAATGTATAATATCCGCTAGATGGCGTGCCTGTGAACCGAGGTCCAACTTCAACATCATTGGCTATAACATCATTGGCTGTAAAGGCCACGCTTGCCAAATGCGGGTTGGTGATCACAAACCCGAGCTATGTTCGAAAAATTCGAAACACACTTTTGCCCGACCAGGGAATCGAACCCAGGACCTCGAGGTCACGGCCCGGTACTTAAACCATTTGACCAACAGGGCGTCATTGACTGATTTATTTGTTAATTGACGATTTGACATATCACGTCTAAAAATACCCAATCACCTTGTAGATGGACCTCAGGCCTATAGTACCTACGCCATCTTGCGGATTTTACGCACGCAATAGCCCCCATGGTAGACGCCCATGGACACCTGTAACACCAATGAATTCAAAAGTGCGTCGTTAAGGCGACGGGTACCCATAACTAGCGACACTAATCGATTTAAATTTGTTAGCTACTAAACCGGACCTATTTTAAACAATTTCAAAGTGGCAGTGTCCAATCAAACATTTATACTATTTATTAAATAATTGTGCAGTATCTTTTGATCTGTTTTTGGACTCGAAATTTGGATTAACGCCATAAGTTGCTGTTTTTGGCGGTAATTCAAATTTCAAGTACAATATCAGATCCAATAGTTAGGTATAAGTATAAGTGTTAAATTGTAAAAAAAATATTAATTTGCTAACAATTTAAATCAATTGGCGTCGCTAGTGTGCCCTACCTGTCATCTTAAGTTCAAAGAGACAAAAAGTAATGTGTGCCCCGTGTGTCGCAGATGTCCATGGTCGGTGGTAATCAGCATCAGGTGAGCCGTCTGCTCGTGTGTCTGCCATAATCTAAAAAAGTAGCTTATATTACTCCATCTTTTCAATTATCTCCACTAAAAAAATTACGTCATTCCGTCGCTCCGTTTTGCCGTGAAAGACGGAAAAACAAACAGACAAACGCACACTTTCACGTTTTTAATTTACTGCTACTCCGCTGGCTCGTCGTCAGCCCATTTAAGTCCCCACTGCTGGGCCACGGGCCTCCTTCAATCACATGAGGGGTAATTGCCATACTCACCACGCTTGGCAGACGGGTTGGCGAGGGTTTTGATATAAATGCAGAGTTTTCCTTCTCTGGGTGCTGATGATTATGCCTTTTACGACACCTCGGTAAGAGTGAGGGTGGCCTATTCAACTCTGCCGGGGACCACACCTCCGCTCCGCTGGCTCAGCGACCCATATAGTATCTTGGCCTCCGAATCGAGAGATTGCCACTTCGATCGATCCTGCGCCACTTCTTGCTAGTAATTGACCTGGAGCTCGCGCAGGTCAGTCTCGACGACGACCTTCCAGCGATACCTAGCTCGACCAACTTCGGCGTCGGACCAAAAGTCGGCCTTGGTATGCTTTTTTCACGAGACGATCTTCGTCCAACTTCTCGAGGTGGACAAGCGAAGACGGTGTGCCTTGGACTCGCCGATGTTGTTGGGTGTGTTCACAATCTCTTCTCATTCATTCATTCATTTAAAATTTAGTATGGTATATCGCCCCGTTGGTCTAGTGCTTTAAGTACCAGGCCGTGATTTCAGGGTCCTGGTTCCAATTCCCAGGTCGAGCAAAGGTATGTTTCGAATTTTTCGAACATAGCTCGGGATTGTGATCACCAATCCGCATTAAGGCGACGGGTAGCCCTAACTAGCGACACCATTCGTTTTTAATTACTACTAAGCCGGATCTATTTTATACAATTTAGTGGTTACAACCTCTTGGAAAACACTAATTCTATTTATTAAATAACTATGTACAAATGTTGAGTCCGTTATTATACGCGAAAAATTGATTCACGCCAATAGTAGCCGCTTATGGCGTGAATCAATTTTTCGCGTACGCGTTGGACCCAAAATTTATGCATGGTTATTTAATAAATAGCATAAGTTTTTGCCGAGAGGTTGTAACCCCAAAATAGTTTAAAACAGATCCGGTTTAGAAGCTAAAAATTAAAATCGATTGGCGTCGCTAGTGTGCCCTACCCGTCACCTTAAGCCTTGGAGATGTTCTCGCATCATGCCATTTGCATTATCAATAATAATCCAGTTACATATACAAGACCTGGTGCATCATTACTTCCGGGCCACCAGCTGACTCCCGGCGGACTGGTGGCCTACCAATTATATCTTACGGTCCCCGGCATACTTTACTATAGTATAATATTATCGGCATAATACTAGCCATGTAAGCCCGTCTTGTCCCATCTTTTCCCGAAACATAAATCGAATCAAGCCATTTATTACTTTTCCCGCCTTCCCTGCAACAATTTCGATGGCATTCTGGAGACTGTCCGCCCAAATCTGTTAATGTACTCTTCGTATCTTATAACTACACACGACACTGAACTTTAGATTAGCGTGTGATTCCCAGTTGCGTCCAAAGATGTCGCTTTGAAGCCCTGGGTACGCTTGGACCATGATCTAGGATACAAGAAGTCCGGTAATTATAATAAAGCGCCTGCCGACTGACCTTTGCAAACCTAGACAGGGAAACCAGACCAACTGATTGTGACCGTGGGTATGTGACCGTGGGAGAGCCACACTTCGGCATGAATTCGCCGGTTCGACCGGAGTGATGCCACGGCCTCACAGAAAACCGGCGTGAAGCAACATTGTGCCGTGTTTCGCTGCGTAAGTGAGCGAGGCCCAATCCGGGGTAAAGGTTGGCAACACACTTGTGACTCCACTGGTGTCGCGAGTGTCCATGGGCGGTGGCAATCGCTTAGCATCATGTGATCCGTTTGCTCGTTTGCCACCTATCACATACAAAAACTGGATCACGGTTGAGAGCTGGATGCGAGAAGCCATGGATAGATCACGGTGGCGAACAATTGGAGAGGCCTACGTCCAGCAGTGGACTGCGATAGGCTGATGATGATGATGATGATGGATCACGGTTACAGGTTCACAATCATTATCTCAAAATATTGTAGGTATCCACAATTTGAGAACCTATCGAGACATCACCTTGTGACGGGCCTGCCAATGCTGCGACTTCCTGTACGTGGCCTCCATTCCAGGACCTCTCCGCCCCAACGGGCCGTCTGTTCTCTTCGCTATGTGCCCTGCCCATTGCCACTTGAGGCATGCAATCCTTTGAGCTATGTCTGTGATCTTAGTTCTACGGCCGGATCCGATCGGAGAACATTGGGGGAGGTCTATGTCCAGCAGTGGACGTCTATTGGCTGAAATAACAAATAAATAATAATTCACAACTTTACAATACATTGATCTGACTCCGAGGTAGGTAGCTTCAAGCACCTGTGTTACCAGTGGAATTACAAATATATAACATATAATACTTTTCTTTTGTAAATACATACTTATAATACAAACAGACCAATAAACAGACATGTTCATGCAAACAAATGTTTGTACTGTGCGGGGATCGAACCCGAAACCCTTGCACCTGAGGCAGAATTCACTACCACTGATCCAAACGAGTCGTGAAAAAAATGATAATGAAGATGATAAATGGCTTTTAGGTGATTAAATATTATAACGCCTTTTGTAAATTGAACTGTGTACCTTTATTGCGTAGATACTAGATAATCGTATGTCTCTATCTTGTAAAAAAAAATAGAGTTAGTTATAAGGAACAAAGAGTACCTTTCATTACAAGGACGACGTTCAACCTGTAACAAGCGTGTCTACATCTCTCTACAAAGTATACAGTGGTAGAGTTGTCCAACAAAAACAGCTACCGGTCGCCCTGACCGGTTGTGGACAGGATGCTGGGCTCTATTTATAGTAGAGACTTGAGACTCTATGTTGAATTTGTTTGTTTCATATAACAACTCATTGACCTGATTCCATACTGAGTGGCTTAAGTGGTACTACTTGTGACAAACACATAATAGAGTTTTTCTTTTATATATGAGAGGTGGCAGACGAGCTGACGGCCAATCAATCGAATTGCCACGTTCTTTGGCGTATGAGACAGGGTCACTACCAAATGCGCCACCCGGCGAGCCAAGCCAGCATTGATATGGTTCATGTTCTTGTGGACAATACATTTAAATAATATAATAATAAATATTTTCGAGTTAAAAAATTTTCTAGCCAAAAAATAAATATTTCACAACATCGTATACATTGATCTGACTCCATGATAGGTATCTCAATCATGTGTGTTACGGATATCAGAACCAACAGCGGAATAACAAA
This sequence comes from Marasmia exigua, assembly GCA_019059595.1. Taxonomy (NCBI): domain Eukaryota; kingdom Metazoa; phylum Arthropoda; class Insecta; order Lepidoptera; family Crambidae; genus Marasmia; species Marasmia exigua. Next base: position 15,753,733 of record CM032487.1, read on the forward strand.
TATATATTTAATTAATAAATATAATAATTTTCTTTTGTAAGAACCTACTTATAATACATAGGAAACACCCGGACCAAAACCAACAGACAAATTCATGCACGCAAATGTTTGTACTGTGCGGGGATCGAACCCGCAACCGTTGCATCAGAGGCAGCATTCACTACCACTGATCCAAACGGGTCATTTAAGTAAAGATACTCATTCATTAATTTGTATATAGCCGTCCACTGCTGAACGTAGGTCTCCCCCAAAGAGCGCTAACCAGCCCGCTCCTGATCTGCATCCAGCTCACACCAGCCATCTTTCTTAAATCGTCAGTCCATCGCGCCGAAGGGCGTCTAACGTATTTTTTTTTAATAGAATGGCCAATCAGGATGACCTCACTCCGCCTGATGTCAAATCCAGAAAATCCAGAAATCCAAATATGAGGCTGACAGGCACAAAAGAACTAACAAAGTACCCATTGAGTCTGCCATCCTCACCCTGATGGCCTGCTGAGATACTGAGATATAATAAATATAAATAAATAATAATAAATATTTCACAACATCACATACATTGATCTGACTCCGAGATAGGTAGCTCAAGCACCTGTGTTACGGATATCAGAATCAACAGTGTGATTACAAATATATACATATAATACTTTTCTTTTGTAAATACATACTTATAATATATAGATAACGCCCAGACCAATACAAACAGATATGTTCATGCACACAAATGTTTGTACTGTGCGGGGATCGAACCCGCAACCCTTGCACCAGAGGCAGCGTTCACTACCACTGTTCCAAACGGGTCGTCAAAATCATTATTCTAATATAATGCTGTCAGTAACAATATCACACACTATGAATAGATCCCGCTAACTATAGCTTGCCATGATTTAGCTGTTACATCGTGTCGATGTGTGCTCTGAGATAATAGGAAGACGCTGATTATACTGGTACAGTTAGCCACATTATGCTCAGACAGAGGAGACTGTTTTTTTAATATACCGGCGTGAAGTAAGTGAAACTCTAGTCTAGGTATGGACCTAACCTCCAATCTCAACTTCGGTCGCTCTATTGAGGCCAAGGCAACCACTGCTGTTAAAAAACTTGGTATCCTATCCAAGGTTAGGCGATACTTCCCGCCGGAACTTCTCACACTCTATCAAGCTCAAGTTCGTTCGTGCATGGAATATTGCAGTCACCTATGGGATGGCTCTGCCAAGTATCAGCTGGCTGCCCTCGACTCGATTGAGCGTCATGCCATGAAGTTAGTTGGTGATGCAGAATTAGTGGAGGGTAAATCCCAAAGCCGTGTGGTCCCGACAGAGTAGAATAGGCCACCCTCACTCTTACCGAGGGGTCGTAAAAGGCGACTAAGGTAAAGCTGCTGGCATGATCATCAGCACCCAGAGAAGGAAAACTCTGCATTTATATCAAAACCCTTGCCAACCCGTCTGCCTAGCGTGGTGAGTATGGCAATTACCCCTCATTTGATTGAGGGAGGCCCGTGCCCGCAGTGGGGTACTTAAATGGGCTGAAATGATAAAATAAAATAAAAATAAAATAACAAATTCTTTATTCAATTAGGTCGCAGCACAGAACCTATGAATGTCAAAATAGGTACATAATCTCTACCGCTGGTTCGGAATGTCGATTTCTACTGAGAAGACACAGCAAGAAACTCAGTATTACTCTTTTCAAAGTATTGCTGTTTGTTACAGATTTCATTGAGAAGAGAAAAATAACAATTATGAAGGTTACATAGACATACTATGAATAACAACTCAAATATTAATCAATTAACCATGCCCAGGGATCCTTATCAATTTAAATATCTTGTACACTATAGTACCTTCTCATTAGGCAGGTTTTGATATGAGACTTAAACTTATGAATGCTGATACATCCCAAAGCCTCGCTCACCGACGTAGAGTGGCGCTGTCTCCGTTTTTTGTATAGGATAACAATTTTGGAAAATTTCGAAGAGTTCACGACCTGAAATACCACCGTTCTCCTTTCTACCACCAACATTGCGGAAGAACGAACAGTAATCCGTCCTACACTGTGAAAGTTCCTAACAGCTCGTTCTAAGCGTTCGCTTTTTTCTCTCTTCTCTTCTTCTTTCTTGGTACAACTGCTAAGGAATGGCACAAAAGCTTGCCGGCTCTGTATTCCAGAGAGTTACAATTTGAGTGTCTTTAAGTCGCAGTGAATAGGCTTCTCTGGGTAGGTCACGCTACATCTTAGACCTTAATTGTCACTTTCCATCAGGTGAGATGAGGTCAAAACCATGTAATATAAAAATAAAGCAGTACTGGCCCAATCCAGGGAAACGGGGTTATAAGGTTGGCAGCGCACTTGTGACTCCACTGGTGTCACAGTGTCCATGGGCCTGTCCCTTCTTATATTCAAGTCCCGTGTCAAACTCGACCTTTCCTATCTCCTATAATAGGTACACTGTTTTTTTCCTTGTCTCTTCTCCCTTTTTTTAATGTGGTCTGCTCTCTGGTCCATTTATACTTCTCTAGAAATATTTTTATTGAATTTTTTGTTATAAATTTCTATGTATATATTATTATTGGGTATGTATGTATTGTTTATTATTATTTATGTAAGTAATAATATCTCTAATTATCAATTCGCGTGTCACAGTTTTCCACTTGTCCCCCCCACCCCAAACCCCCCCCACATACTCCTCCGAACGGCTTGACCGATTTTGATGAATTTTTTGTGCTTATCCTTATCTATGAGAATCGGCCACCATCTAATTTTTCATCCCCTAAATGTTAGGGGTAGTCCACCCCTAAATTTTTATTTTTATTTTTAGACAAAATTTTATTTCTCTTTTTTTATGATACACATACAAAATACATACAATCCTCATTTCACCCTTCTACGATCAACCCTTTATTTAGATGGCAAAACAAATACGTTTTTTTGGCGCCCCCGGGGTCAGCTATTTACTATATAAAATAATGTTACTTCTGCCTTCTTTATTTCATTTGTTAAACTACTTTGCACTGCCCATCCTTGTTATTATTATGAGAAGCGAAACGATATTTCTTTCCTCTACCCAACAGGTTGTCTGGAGAACATCGCTACAAGCGATAAGACCGCCTTATTGTACTGTCTGTTGGCGTTGTAATCATGCTTGTATTTTTATTTTTGTGCAGTAATAAAGAATATCTATCTATCTATCTATCTATGGGCGGCGGCATGCTTACAATCAGGTGATCTGTCTGCTCGCCATCTATCGCATAAAAAAAATATATATATATCATAATGATGACATAACATTGACATCTTCCATACGAATTAGCTAAGGTACTTTTATTGTGAATCAACAATAGAGGATGAGAGGAATGTTTGTACTGTGGCGGGATGGAACCCGCATCCTTGTATCAAGGCAGCGTTCACTACCACTGTTCCAATCGGTCGTCAAACTTATGCCTAATGTATTTAAATTTGCCAATAAATTTCAATTTTGAGATTAACCACCAAAAGCTTTCATTAACTCAAACTCATTTTGTTCCCCAAAAAAATTGATTATTTTCCCACCCAATACACATAATACACTAATTTTCCACCCACAATTACACTTAAAACCTTTCACGCCGACATAACCGGAAGCCACGTCACACAGGCTGACGTCACACCGGAAATCCAACCGGAAGCGACGCCATAACGGCTTAAGCGTCGCGAGAAAAATTACGCGCGTTTCTGCGGGAAACGAGCGACAATCCGGTTCCGGCGGCTGAAAGAGATGTCGAGAGTGGGTGGTTGAGGCACGAATTGCGGTGAGATGTTCAGGTGATGTTTACTTTGTGGAGGTTGTGTTGATTATGTTCGAAATATGATGATAATGTGTCTTGGCTATGTTGGCAATACAGGATGTTTTATTATAATACTAAAAAAATAATCTTATAACTTATTTTGTCCCAAGTTGTCTAGGAGAAATCGTTACTAGCGATAAAATCGTTTAATCCTCCGAGGGAGAGCCACACTTCGGTCTGAATGGGCTGGCTCAACCAGAATGATACCAGGGCCTCACAGAAAACTAGAGTGGAGCAGCGCCTGTGTTGTATTTTGCCGATTGCGTAAGTGAACAAGAGGCAGCGCTTACCATTAGGTGATCCGTCAACTCGTCTGCAACCTATCAGATTAAAAAATATATATTTGCTGAAAGAATGACATGAAAATAGAATAATACGTATCATGTTTATGGGTTACCAATTACAAATCATCATCATCATCATCATCATCATCAGCCCATTTAAGTCCCCACTGCTGGGGCACGGGTCTCCCTCAAACACATGAGATGTAATTGCCATACTCACCACGCTTGGCAGACGGGTTGGCGAGGGTTTTGATATAATGCAGAGTTTTTCCTTCTCTGGGTGCTGATGATCATGCCAGCAGCTTTATCTTAGTCGCCTTTTACGACACCTCGGTAAGAGTGAGGGTGGCCTATTCTACTCTGCCGGGGACCACACGGCCCAATTACAAATACAGAACAACAAAGCGGTCTTATCGCTTATAGCGATTTCTTCCAGATAAACTTTGGGTAAATAGTTTTCAATAAATTGGTAACATTCCTCTATCTGATAAACCACTATGTAGAAAACTGCGAAAGGATCAAATCCAATCTAATTAAAAGGACCATAGTTCTAACACGAGAACTAATTAAAAATCCTTTGCCATTCATGCTGAAGTGCTCTAAAGAACAGTCCTCTAGAAAGGACATTGGGCGTTTTAGGGTTCCGTATCTAAAACGGACGGATTAGATAAACCATTGAAAAGTCCGATAGTCATAGTCTTAACACCAGAAATAAACATAGGCTTGCCGTCCCGGTCCTCAGACTTCATAAAATCGGTAATTCGTTTGTTGGCTTAAATATTAAGATATTTAATAAGCTACCACAAAATGTCATTAACCTATCACTGGATAAGTTTAAGTCTCATATTAAAACCTGCCTAATGAAGAAAGGTTACTATAGTGTACTATTTAAATGATAAGGATTCTTGGTCATGTTAATTGATTAATATTTTGAGTTGTTATTCATAGGTGGAAGAACCAGTGTTGAACAAGACCCCAGTAATGAACACTTTTTTCCTTTTTCAAAAATAATAAGCAATCCAGAATTATATTTTGGTACGGCAACACTTAACCATAGAAAACAGACTTCCTACTAAGCTCACAGAATACGTCACTGCGATCGGCCATTACGTTTCAAGATGGCGAAGTAAACATTGTTCCGTGTCGGTGTTCTGTGGAAAAATCCAATTTTACTAACATAATCGTTAAGAAGGTGAGTGTATAATTTTCTAAATTAATTGGTTGATAAGTAATATAGATAAATTTTAATTGATTTCTTAGCTCAATATTGAAATGACAGACATAATTTAAATTCGTCCTGCTGACTAAAAATATTTTTAAGGTTATAAAAGCAGGTGTCATTTACTGGTTTTGACAAACAGTTTTTCTCCAGTAATCGACAAGTGTCCATAATTATATTTTTATGATTTTTTTGAGTTGGTACACGATTTTAACTCCTTTTTTCATGCAGTTTAAGTGTATGTTTAAATATAATTGATTGAAGTTGATGTACCAATAAAGAACAAAGTGTCGATTACTGGATCCCATCAGTGTCCAAAATTGGTTTTTATGTCTGTTTCAGATGGCTCCGAGAAAAAACTATACTCCCGAACAGATGGGCAAAGCAGTTGAAGCTGTACGCAATGGGCTGAAGGTTGCTGTGGCTGCTAAATCGTTTGGGGTGCCTCGAATAACGTTATATAATAAAGTAACTGGGAAGACCCCAATAAACTGTACAATGGGACCTGACACTGTACTTTCTAAAGAACAAGAAGACATTTTAAGCCGATGGGTTTTAGCCCTAAGTGAGAAGCACTTTCCTATAACAAAATTATGTTTACAAGACAGTGTGCAAAAACTCATAATAGATCTCAAATTACCAAACCCCTTTAATAACAATAGACCGGGGAAAAAATGGTGCAAATCTTTTTTAAAAAGACACCCAGAGTTGGTTGAAAAAATACCAGAAAATCTATCAAAAGCTAGGGACAACGTTTCTGAGAAAGACATAAATAATTGGTTTCAAGAAGTAGATACTTATTTAAAAGAAAGTAATTTAGAAGAAGTGGTGAAAGACCCCAACCGAGTGTTCAATACTGACGAAAGTGCTTTTTTCTTGTCACCAAAGCCAGGGCGTGTTTTAGCAAAGAAAGGAGAGAAACACCTTTACGCTGCATGTGGCGACGAAAAAGATAATCTAACGGTTTTATTTACAGGAAATGCATCAGGTCTGCTTGCCCCGCCCATGATAGTGTTCAACTACGAAAGAATCCCCTCACACATTGCAGCCAGTGTTCCTGAAAATTGGGCAATAGGAAAGTCAGAAAGCGGATGGATGTGCAGCAGCACTTTCTATGAATATGTTACAAACATTTTCAATCCATGGCTAGACGAGACAAAAATAGAGAAGCCCATTTTATTTTTCTTGGATGGTCATAAGTCGCATCTTACCTTGCATCTGTCCAACTTTTGTGCACAAAATGGAATTGAAATAATTGCCTTGTATCCAAATTCCACTCACATCCTACAACCAATGGACTTGGCAGTATTTAGGCCCCTAAAAGTTTTTTGGAAACAATCTGTCAATGAATGGAAATTACAAAACCTTGGCCAAAGCATTAAAAAAGAAACGTTTGCACCAGTATTGCAAAAAGCAGTCGCAAGACTAACTGATGAGTGTGTTAAAAATGGATTCAGAGCGGGAGGTTTGTGTCCATTTGGACCTCAATACATTGATATGACCAAACTTAAACACAGAGATGAGAAAGAACCTTTCAAACCAAATACTGAGCTAACCGCATTCGTCAAGTATTTGGAAAGTGAGATTGTGAAAGTGTTTTCAGCAGAAAAACTCAATTTGTTCAACCAACTCTTCTATAAAAACAGAAACACAGTTGATCAATGTCTGCCTGATGAAGATATAGCTCTGTATGTTATTTGGGCCAAAAACAAAAGTGAATGTGGTTTTAACAATCCTCTAATTGAGTCAGCAGTTGTCAATAATAGGTCAAATTCTGAACCATCAGCACCAACGACCCCTGCGCCCATTCGATGTTCATCAGTAATTGGAAATGATGAGCTGTTCCATAGCCCAATCCAAAACGAAGACATGGAATCCCAGTCTGCTCCAATACCTGCAAAAGGCCACACTGATCATGAAAGTTTAAATATATTTCCAGTTTCACCTCAAAAAAGTCCTACATCAACTTTCACAAGCATATCACAAACCAAAGAACAAGATGACGGTGATAACGTGCCTATACCAAGAACCATTCATGAAAGCGTTTTAGGTTCAGAAATACCCGAAATAGTGCCTGTTGATGGAATTACAGCTTTAACCGAGCCAAACGTAGACTTTACCAATGCATTGCCAGTTCAAACAATCTATCCGGAACCAACAAGGAAATCACAAAATACAGCACACAATCACCAAAACAAACCCCATAGTGTTTCCCTACCTTCAGCAGTAACTGAAGAAGTGTCTCTACATGCAATACCAGGACCTAGCTACTGTCATATTGATACAAGCACACCTCAAAAAGTATATTCAAAGTCGACTTGCCCGCTCAAATTGCAAACTATAGTACACGATGACAAAGCGCTTAAAAACGTTTTTGAAAGTGTTTCAACTCCACCAGTACACACAGAAGTATCACTAGAGGAAAGCATTGCTATAGTTGGACCAAGCAAGTTAGTTACACCTCAAAAACAGTCTATAGATGCTGCTCTGGGAATTATTGTTCCATCTCCATTCAAAAGAAATCTTTTCTGGCCGGGAACTGATAATACCAAAAAGACAAAAAGGATCAAGAAAGAAAAAATACCATCCGCTGTAACGAGTAAAGCTTGGAGAGAATACCACGAAAAGAAGGAAACGGAAAAGAAGAAACAAGAAGAAGAAAAAGCTGAAAGAGCAAAAAATAGACAAGAAAAGAAGATTTTGAAGGAAAAAACTGCTGAAGAAAAAAGAATAAAATGCTTTTCAAAATCTGTAACAAAAAAGCTGACTCCAGAGGAACGGAACACAAAACACTCAAATTCAGAGGACAAAGAGAACCAAGAAACCTTAAAACAGAACATCGCCAAAAAAGAAAAGAGTAAACCAGATTTGAAACTAAAAAGAAAAAAAGTAGTTATTGAGGACTCTACTTCAGAAGATTCCGATTTAGATATCAATTTTGCTGAAAGTGGTGATAGCTATGTAGAAGAAATTGACGAATATGATTATCTTTCAGAAGAAGAAAAAAGAATAGATCTGTCTATAAACAAAGAAAATAAACTACAAGGTAATACCAAGTGGCAAGAACGACATCTGAAGCGTAAAAGAACACCTATAGATACATCCGATTCGGAACTGGATGTGACTTTGAGTAAGTTACCCACCTCAAATACTGTAACGAAACCAAAGAAAAAAATTTGTTCGGGATGTTACGTAATCGTAATGTATGAAGGTGAATACTTTCCTGGCAGAATAGACAATGCTGATAATAACCAGTACGAAGTTAGCACAATGACTTTGTCGACAGGAAATTCTTTCAGGTGGCCTGACAAGCCTGACAGGATATGGTACAAAGAGGACCAGATCATTGAAAAAATTGATGAGCCTGTGTGCTTTAATAAAAGAGGTTTTTATAAAGTAAGGGAAATGGAAAAATATTTACCTGACATATTGTATACTTAGTATTTTTTACGACTTTAAGGATGTTGAGTTTTCACAATTTATTAAGAATTAGTTTTTTATTGTCACTTATTAGAAATGTGTAACTGTTAAATCTCAGACTGACTCATTATAATTCCATTACGGGTTACTACTGATATGGATAGGAGTAAGGTTTAAAATGATATAGAAAATAACTTTGTTTTTTATGTTATTATTTTTAGTATTATAGTTGAACCTCAGACTGATTATGATTAAAGTTTCAAGTTATTACGGGTTCTGAAAGTTTATAATATGTTGATTTTCTCTAGTTTTAAGATTTTGACATTTCGTATTGATACTCATTTTAAAAGAGTCTTTCAATAAAATAAAGATGATTATATGAATAATCGTATTTTAGTTTTCTGATTCTAATATAAGAACCCCTTAATCCTTAACTAACTGTCTTCTGCTTGACATTATTTTGTCGATCACTGGGATGTCGATAACTGGTAACTGTCGTTCTCTGGGTATCGACAACTGGATCCTAGGTGTCCATTACTGGCGATTTTAAGTTTTTTTACATTTTTACCAATTTCTAAAAAAATACTACCGATTCATTTATTGTAAACCCCTATATTGATTCATTAATATATTCTTTCACATTTACGCGAATTTGGTTAATCTGAGTTTCATAATTAATTATTTATTGACGTTTTCTTGGAACACTGTTCTAAATGTGTCGATTACTGGGTTCTAAATGTGTCGATTACTGGTGCAATCACCCTGTCTGTAAGTCTGACTTTCATAATTGTATTTTTTTTTTCTCGATTGAAACTCTAACATCATCAATATTTGAAAAGAGTAACTACTGAGTTTCTTGCTGGTGTCTTCTCAGTAGAAATCGACATTCCGAACCAGCGGTAGAAATTATGTACCTATTTTGACATTCATAGGTGTTCTGTGTGGACCTAAATTGAATAAAGAATTTTTTATCTTATCTTTATCTTAAAGATCGCAGATATGGGCGAAAAACTTGCCAATCTAAAGTGGAACTAGAAATCGCTTTCAGCGATAAGACCGCCGAAATTGTACACAAAATGTCTCTAATGCATAGTACTTAAGTTATGTATTTTGTGCAATAAAGTATATCTATCTATCTATCTAACTAGGCGGGTCACCCACAAAATTGGACTAAAATCGTCAGACTTAGAAAAAGATAGCGTGATGATATAGATCACCAATATCAGGATTGGCAAGCGCTGGCACCATTGGAGACCATTGGAGGAATTTAGGAGGAGATCCCTTTAATTGGCACAATGTGTTTGTCCTAAAATGGATTGGCATATTGAAATTGGCATAATTTATTTAGCATAATATTAATTTGGCCGAATTTGGTTTTAGCATAATATGTACTGTGGCATTATTACTATTAGCATTAATGCATTTATGCATAATTTTTTTGGCATTAATGGTTGTTTGAATCTGAAAAATAAAAAAGTAAGTATTTCCTACATTATATAGAGTAGAAGTAGGTTTAGGTGCGGCGGGGGTGGCCCTTGGGCCACCCGTAAGCCGCCTTTTAATGACTTCATCATCAGCCCATTTAAGTCCCCACTGCTAGGGCACGGGCCTCCCTCAATCACATGAGGGGTAATTGCCATACTCACCACGCTTGGCAGACGGGTTGGCGAGGGTTTTGATATAAATGCAGAGTTTCCTTCTCTGGGTGCTGATGATCATGCCAGCAGCTTTACCTTAGTCGCCTATTACGACACCTCGGTAAGAGTGAGGGTGGCCTATTCTACTCAGCCGGGGACCACACGGCCCTTAATGACTTATGGTTAATTATTTTATGCTTAATCATGTTTATGCTTATTGCATTTATGCTAAAATGTTTATGCTAAAAACTGTTGTGTTTATTAGTATTATGCGAAATTATCATTAGTAGGTAGTACATTATGCTAACTTATTTTATGCTTAAATTTTTTATGCTTCTTGACAGTGAACCGTTTAGGAGAGGCTTAGCAGTGTGTACAAGTTTAACAGTCACCGCTCATCAAAAGCAAAACAAATGCACTAAAAATTAGGGTAAGTTTATTTTAGTCTCAAGATTGCTCAACAGATGGCGCTGTGCAAAATTGAATCGCACAAGCGTTTTGTTTTTTCTCACATACATATACCCTGTGAATGCTTAACCCATCACTTGTACTTGCACCATTAAACTTCATTAAATGGTTGATTTAAGAATCAAGGCTTTTATTCCTGAAACCTTGTCACCTTTCTATAGGATTGTATACAGTGGGACAGTTTAGGATAACAAAAACAAGATAATTGAGATTGCTTGTTCTCCTTTACGAGTCCCATTTTTATACTTTCCTCGGTAGCATCAATAGCTAGTCGTACTTTAAAGCAATTGCTTTACTTGTCGTCATTTGGTTCCCAGCTGTAGCCTATTGTACCTACATTTTTCTGTTACAAAAATCTCAATTTCAGCTTGGAGTCTGGAAGTTGGTGGTCTTACTTAAGCCTCGAGTAGCATGTAGATAAAACCTTTCCACGTAGATACTTCTTACACATTTTTATGCTACCACAGAGCTCTAAATTATATTTTCAAATAAACACTGGTAGCAATTTCATAGCATGTAGCACGCAATAAAGATTACAATTACCTCTATCAAAATAATACGGATAAGGTATTGGACTGTGCTTGGGCTTCAATTGTATTTATTGGTCTGCAGTTCGTCGTATCAATCAATGCCATATGCGAATTTATTCCTTCCTTAAGATCCAGAAATGATTAAATGTGATATCTTGGGTTTTGCAGATGTCCATGGGCTGAGGCTATTACATACCATTAAGTTGAGCTCTCTGCACGTTTGTCCGTTTTAATGTACAAAAAAATTACAACAAATAAAAAAAATACAATAGTATTGTGGTACGATATGACGGAAAGTTTTGGAGGTCGATAAGAACATACAAAAATTGAACATACAAAAATTGAATTTATTCGTCCTTATTAACCGACTTAAAAAAAATTTGAACCCTCAAATTTTTAAGGCACACTTAATGTTTTTGTATCTTTCTTCAAAACTCCTCAACCGTAAGGAGTTAAAGTGAACTCTTTCAATACTGTACTCACTTTTTCTCTAGCTGTTTTGCGAAGGTATGAAAGGGGGGGGGGGGGGGGGCTGCCTAAAGATGAGACACTAAAAAGCTTGAAAAAAAAACCGCCTTCAAAAAGCACAAACTAAAAATTGACAAATAATATTTTTAACACTTTATACACATCAAATAACATTTTATTACAGTACACTCGAGAAAAGGTATTACAACATGGTGTTGGGCGCCGACTTCGGTAAAACCTTTTCTCGAGTGTTTTTTTTTTTTTTTTGTTATTATGAACTGTAGGCTAACGCTTGACCACAATCTCACCTGATGGAAAGTGACGATGAGGTCTAGGATGTAACGCGTTTGCCTAGGAGATGCCTGTTCACTCTTGCCTTAAAGATGTCCAGATTGTAGTGGTCCGGAAAAACAGACCTTGGCAAAGAGTTCCATTCCTTGGCTGTCCGCATTATGAACGTGGAGGCAAATCGCTTCGTGTGGATAAGGGGTAAGTCAACAACGTATGGATGAAACCCCTCGCCACGCCTTGTTGTCCGGTGGTGGAATGGGCTAGGGGGGATCAAATTATGCAGAACCTCCGCACACTCCCCGAAATGAATCCGGTAGAAGACTGAGAGACTTGCCACACGTCTGCGGTGGTCAAGGCTCTGCAAGCCAGCTCCTGGGAGTACGTCATCACCAATAAGTCTCTTCGCACGGTGCTCTATTGAGTCCAAAGCATCCAGCTGATACGGGCAGATCCGTCCCAAAGGTGACAGCAGTACTCCAAGCAGGAGCGAACCTGGGCTCTATAAAGATGTAAGAGCTGCTCAGGCTTAAAGTACCGTCTGACCTTCCAAAGAATGCCTAGTTTTTTTGCAGCTGTTTTTGCTATGGACTCAATGTAGCGACCGAAATTGAGACTGGCGGACAGATCCAAGCCCAGGAGCTCTAGGTGGTCCGTCACAGGTACCGGAACATTTCGGAAGGTCGGAGTCAGGTGGAATGGACTCCGCTTCGCCGAAAACAGACAGGCCTGTGTTTTATTAGGGTTGAACCCAACCAAGTTAGCGTCTCCCCAAATGGAAACAGTATTCAGGGTTTGATGCAACCCTGAATACTGTTTCCATTTGGGGCGACTCTCTCCACCATCGTTTCCCTCATTGAACCGATGTCTGCACTGGACCTCGAATCCGACAGGTATCTTTCCGTAACTGTGCTGTCATCAGCGTACCCAAAGATTCCGGGTGTTAAAAGCAAGTCGTTGATGTGCAGCAGAAATAGAGTTGCGGAAAGAACAGATCCTTGAGGAACACCGGCATTGATGCTATGGTAATCAGAAGAGTAGCCATTAATGACTACCCGAATAGATCTGCCCCTCAAGAAATCATCAATCCAAGTGCAGAGAGTGTACTGTAATAAAATGTTATTTGAGGTGTATACTACTACTACTACTACTACTCCTCCACTTTCCAGCGATACCTAGGCCGGCCTACCGGGCGTCCATCGGTCGGCTCTGGTATGC
>CM032487.1:15767190-15796537 GCA_019059595.1 Marasmia exigua
TGCAGTGGCAACATTGTAGTAACTTTTTTGGTCTTGAATTCCAGTTTCGGGTATAGTGTTTTCAGAAGCTGATTTGGCGACAGTGAGAGACCGGCTCTTACCGAGGTGTGGGAAAAAGTGACTAAGGAAAAGCTGCTGGCATGATCATCAACGCCCAGAGAAGGAAAACTCTGCATTTGTATCAAAACCCTCGCCAACCCGTCTGCCAAGCGTGGTGAGTATGGCAATTACCCCTCATGTGATTGAGGGCGGCCCGTGCCCCAGCAGTGGGGACTTAAATGGGCTGACGATGATGATGATCATGAGTGACCGGCTTTCCGCGACTGTCGGCGAGTCGTCACTCACACTCATATCACTCCATTATCACCCGTATTATTAGTACGGGTGTTTCGACGAAACGCAAAGTTTTTAATACCAAAAACTTTTTCAGCCATATTTCAGCGGGCAAACCGCCCCACTCCGCCAAATTGTTTTGGATGTATTTTTATGATGTTTTATTATTTCTGTCGTGAAATGTTTTATGTGAGGACATAAATGTTGGCGGTTTATAAAAGGCGTGTTATTAATAGAATATACAGGACACCCTGTATATGTGGACAATCGTATCCCTTTAACTGCTGGGCGTTTTAATCCTCTTTTGTTCGGAAATTTTACGTAGATTTTTGACTGGTGTTTTACTCGACTACGGCTAAACCGAAAAGGAAGGGTGTGATTTTAGCAGAGTAAGACGTGTGACTTTTTTGTGTGACAGGTGGCAGGCGAGCAGACAGATCACAAGCAATTGCCGCCGCTCATGGAAACCTGCGGCACCAGTGGAGTCACAAGTGCGCTGCCAACCTTTCAACCCCTCTTTTCCCCAGATAGGGCCTCCGGTACCCTCACTCACGGAGCCCCTGGGCTGGGCTGGTCTGGGCTCTGGCTGGGAAAATACGAAATACGCAACTGTACTTTATTATAATTATAGTGTATGACATTAATATTCCCATCTTCTTTTTCAGGCGACAAGTAGCCCTAACTAGCGACACCATTCGAAATTCGGGGTTACAACTTCTCGGCAAATACTCATACTATTTATTATATCACCATGCACAAATGTTGGGTCCGTTATTGTACGCGAAAAATTGATTACCGCCAAAAGCGGCCACTTTTAGCGTGAATAAATTTTTCGCGTTGGGTCCGCATTTGTGCATGGTTATTTAATAAATAGAATAAGTGTTTGCCGAGAGGTTGTAACCCCGAAATTGAAAATAGATCCGGTTTAGTAGCTAAAATTTATAATCGATTGGCGTCGCTAGTGTGCCCTACCCGTCACCTTAACTCCTTCTCCTTCTTCTACGACCACATATCTCCGTACCTTCATCAGCTCAAGTGGCTCCGCTAGCGAAGAAACTTTACACTGCTCTGTTCCCTCTTCAGCATTCTCAGAGATCCTCACGCTCCTGAAAACTTAAAGTCTAAATTTAAATTCCAAAGCGAATTCAGTTCCTGACATCTCTCCACAAGTCTGCTAGTGTCTGTGACTCTTATACCCTGTCTGCCATCAGGCTCTGGAACTCGCTGCCTGATGAAATTAAAAAGTCTCCCAGAAAATTCTCTTTTAAGCGGTCTGTACGAGATCATTTTCTTCGCCTAGTTTCAAGCTAGTTCAAATTCTCAAGTGACTTAATAAAATGTGTATAAATTGATTGAAAATATATTTTTTTCTTCTTTCCGTGGTGCTAGTAATTATATCTATGTATTTAATAATGTGTAAGTATGTACGTTTATAGTCTTCATATTATTACTTTGTTAATTTGTTTGTTTGTATTGTATATAAAAAACTGTTTAATGAAGAAAGGCTATTATAAAATAGACGATTTTTTGAATGACAATAATTTAGGGACATATTAGTAACACAAAAACTGTACTATATTTTTAAGTTAATGGTGACATTTTGTAAAACATTTTTTTTTTAAAAAGAGTTATCTGCTGAGTTTCTTGCTGGTGTCTTCTTGGCATAAAACTACATTCCGAACCAGTGGTAAACATGTTGACATTCATATGTGTTCTGTATGGACCTAAATTGAATAAACAATTTTCATTTCATTTCATTTCACTTATTGAACCTTCCATACCAATATATATATATCGCCTCTAGCATAAAAAAAGTGACTAGGAATGCACCTAGTCACTTATGAAAGTTTGTATGAAAGTCCCTGTTGGTCTAGTGGTTCAAGTACCGGGCCGTGATCCCGGGGTCCTGGGTTCGATTCCCGGGTCGAGCGGAAAGTATGTTTCGAATTTTTCGGATATAGCTCGGGTTTGTGATCACCAATCCGCATTTGGCAAGAAAGCGTGGTGATTAAGCCTGATCCCATCATAGTAAAGATAACTTGATTTCTATGATGGAGGCCTTTGCCCTGCAGTGGGACAGTGTTGGATATGGGTCAGGAAAAGAAATACGTGTTGCAACTTTGACAGTGGTTTATTGAGTGAGTCAATCATGAACGTCACAGAATGATCAAAAGAACGAACGAATGAGTGAACTTATAAATGAATGTTTATAAAATATATATAGGTAGGTAATAGACTTGGATATTTGTATATACCAATAGTCCCCCTCAAATATTCAAGTATGTTCTTATTTTATATAAAAATACAATAAAACTGAACAAAAATCATTAAACATTCATGTGAACTAAATTAAATATACGTGTTTTACAATAATTGTAACAATTACAATGAAATCACATTAAATCATAATTAAATATTTTAAATTATAATAAGTTTAATTTCGATCGTATTTCTAGGAACTTGGATGTTGGCACCATTTTCGTGAATATGTCTGCTAGCTGATTTCCTGTGGAAATATATTCCAGCTTTATTACTTTATTAGTAATTTGTTCTCTACTAAAATGGTACTTAATATCTATATGTTTCGACCTCTTGTGATTTGCAGGGTTATTAGCGATGCTTATACAACTATTATTATCTTCGAACATAATTATTGGCTCCTTAACTTGAAACGAAATACTATTTAATAACGATCTTATCCATATCGCTTCACGGACAGCCTCAAATAAAGCCATTTATTCAGCTTCAGTTGAGGATGCGGCGACCGAGTTTTGTTTTCGCGTATTCCACGAAATTGTACATTTATCGAATACTTTGAAAATGTATCCTGATGTACTTTTTCTGTCAACCGGGTCGCCTCCCCAGTCAGAATCTGAATATCCAGTTATTAGTTGTTTAAAATCACATTTTTCATAGGTCAGCTTTAGATTAACCGTTCCTTTAATATATCTTAAAAGATGTTTCAGACATTTCCATAGCTCTTCATTATTTTTACTCTGATACCTGCTTAAGATGCCAATTGCAGCACAGATGTCAGGTCGTGTACAAAGCATAGCGTACATAAGACAGCCAATCACATTTCTGCAGGGAGCTTCATAATGTGAATTAGAAGCAAGAGCTTCATGGTCAAACTTGGATGGAAATGGTGTCTTAGATGGATTACATTTATCCATTGAAAATTTGCACAAAACATTTTGAAGGTACAATGATTGATCAAGGGTCAATTTACCTTTTGTTCGTTCAACTTTAATGCCCAGAAATAATTTAATTTCATTTAAATCTGTCATTTCGAATGTCTCCATTAAACATTTTTTATACAAATTCATTCATACATTTTCATTTATGTCATTCTTATCCAGAACGTACAGACAAGGATCAACTTCAGAATTCGTAAAACCAATAGCCTTAAGAGCATGATCGAAACGTTCAAACCAACATCTTGAAGATTGTTTTAAACCGTATAAAGTTTTATTCAATTTACACACTTGATTCGGTGCCGCCAAAACACCTTCCGGTACTTGCATGTAAATATCTTCTTTAAGAACGCCGTTCAAAAAGGCAGTTTTGACGTCCATGTGGTGAGCATGTAAATCAAACTGGTTGGCTAGTGCTAATATGAATCTTAAGGTCGATATTCTAGCAACGGGTGCGAACGTTTCGTCATAATCTTGTAGGTATTGTTGAGTGAAACCGCGAGCTACCAATCGCGCTTTATACCGAACAGGCTCACCCAACTCATTATTTTTAATCGTAAAAACCCATTTAGAAGAAACAATGTTTACATTGGCAGGTTTTTCTATGAGAGTCCATGTACAGTTAGCATGAAGTGACTCAATTTCGGTCTGTATGGCTTTTAACCATTTGGCCGAATCACACCTATTGAAAATGTCACTATAGGTATTAGGCAACGATTGATTTGCTATTAGCGATAAAAATACATCAGGATCGTTTAATTGTTTATAATCTCTCGGGGGTAGATTGAGAATTCTTTCACTGCGTCTCAGCTTGCCGGGTGACGGCTCTGTGTCTAAGGTACAGTCGGGGAGAACTTTGTGTTTCGTGCCTATTAATTTTGCCGGATCCGGCATATTAATTTCGGCGGGAATTTCAATCGGCTTGTTCATGTTTGGTCTAGAAGTATCAAAGTTTGCCTCGTCAAAAATGACGTCACGTGCAATGAAAAATTGATTCTTTTCAACATCGAATAATTTGTATCCGTTTTGATCGTATCCGACCAATACAGCCTTAAACGATTTTTCGTCAAACTTAGATCTTTTAGTTTTGTCATGAACATAAGCCGTTGAACCAAATATTTTTAAATGATTTATTGTCGGTTTCCTGCTATGCCACATTTCATATGGTGTTTTATTACTGGCCAGAGCTTTTGTGGGCAGTCTGTTTATTAAATATGTACTTGTCAATACAGCTTCGCCCCAAAATGATTTTTCTAATTTCGCACTTGTAACCAATGTTCGCGCCATTTCGGTTAACGTACGATTCATGCGCTCTGCCACACCATTTTGTTGCGGCGTGTAGGGTACCGTCAAATGATAAGTTATTCCCTTAGAACCACAAAAGTCTCTAAAATCATTGGAAAGATATTCTCGCCCGTTGTCACAATACAAGTTAGTTACTTTAGTGTTAAACATGTTCTCACTTTTGGCAACAAAATCTTTAAAACATATTAATACTTCCGATTTCGCATGCATTAAGTACGTGACTGTATAGTGAGTAAAATCGTCAATAAAAGTAACAAAATAGTTTTTATCATCGACAGTTGCTGGTGTTATTGGGCCGCAAACATCAGTATGGACAATAAAAAGTGGTCGGTTCGGTTTGTTACATTTATCTTTAGACTTTGCGAATGAAAATCGAGACTGTTTACCAAAAATACAGGGTTCACATAACTCCTCAGTAGGCGTTATTTTATTAATAATTTTGACATCTCTTTCGTCAATTGCACCTTTGAGCAAGCCAAATTTTTGTTTATTTAAATGACCTAGCCGATCATGCCATAATTTGTATGACTTTGAATGGTCGTCGTTCGGGGATTTGTCGTCGATTAAATTCAAAACGGGAGATTTATAAATTTGAAAGGTAATACTAAAAAGATTGTTAGTATTTTCACCAGTCATGTAACATTTGTTATTTTGGTTGTAAACTTGAACTCCGTTATTGCCAAAAACTATTGACTTACCAGATTTTTGTATGCGGTTCACGGAAAGCAAATTGTACCGAACTTCAGGGGAATACAAAACTTCGTCAAGGGAACCCTGAAAACCTAGGTTCGTGGTTACCTTGATGCTTCCTTTACCAAATGCAAGTATGGAGGCGCCATTTTTAGCCACTCCAATTTTCAGGGGAGAGGGGAGCTCGGTGTATGAAGAAAACGCTTCCCGCGTGTTCACAATGTGATCCGTAGCACCCGAATCTAAAAGAAAACAAATTTCATCGTTATTTAAACGATTGTCAGCAGCCGAGGGTAACTTACATTTTGACAGCATAAAAGCGAAACCGCCCTCGTCGTCGTCTCCAAGTTCAACGTTGTTGGCTGTCTTCTTGAAACTTGTCGATGAGTCATTTTGCTGTATCTTCTTGAAGTAGCGGCAGTCCTTCTTGTAATGGTTACGACGCCCGCAGTGATCACAATACATCTTTGAAAAGTTGTAGGGAGTATTCGTGTGTTGACCTTGATTGTTATCTCGTCTTTGAGGGTTCTGCTTCTTCTTCTTGGTGGGACCGCTGGAGTTGAATTGATTTCGATTGGAAAACCGTTTCGTTCCAGCATGAAGAACTTTGAGTTCTGTCGGGGTCTCAGCCTTAAGTTTCACTTCTTGGTCCAACAGACGGGTTTTAACAAAACCAGGTTAAGATGATCTTCGCTGAGTGTTTCTAAAGCGGTGACTACGCCGTCGTATGAAGATGGTAATGTCAGTAACATGTGAGCAATTTTGTCCATCTCGTCAAGTTTCGCGCCGGCAGAGATCAATTCCGTGATTAAATTGTCAAATTTAGTGAAATGTTGCATAAGCATCACATCCGGTTGTAGTTTCAGATTAAGCAGTTGTTTACGCAGCGCTAATTGTGTAGCTAAGCTCCTTCGCTCGTAAATACTGTCGAGATCTTTTAGTATGGATTTGGCGGTTGCCGTTCCTTTGGCGAAGTTCAAAAATGAATCACTCAAGTATTCAACGATCGTACCTTTTGCAATCATGTTGTTTTTCACCCATGTGGCGTCCGGTTCATCAGGAACATCGTTTTCAACTACACTCAGTACTTGCAGCTCTTCTAATAACGCTTTTATTCGAAATTTCCACGTACTGTAACGTTCGCCGTTGAACGGTTGAATATTTCGTTTGTTATGCGACTCCATTGCGCGCGCAACGAGATCGCCGCCGCAGCACGCTCGCGCGTGTATTTATCTTTTACACTATACGTTAGTATTACACTGATTCTAAACGTGGCCTGGACCCATAACCTGTTGGATATGGGTCAGGAAAAGAAATACGTGTTGCAACTTTGACAGTGGTTTATTGAGTGAGTCAATCATGAACGTCACAGAATGATCAAAAGAACGAACGAATGAGTGAACTTATAAATGAATGTTTATAAAATATATATAGGTAGGTAATAGACTTGGATATTTGTATATACCAATAGACAGTTTATAGACTGATTAAAAAAAAATGAAAGTCCGCCATCTTTGATGTTAGAAATGTGTAAATTGTATTTAGACTAATAATTTTAAATAAAAAGTAACTCATTTAACATTTTTTGGAAATAACCCTTAAAGGGGCTGAAATGCCAGTATGGGGGTTTAACCATTTTAAAGTAAGAATCTGGAAAATCGCTATATTTCTTCCTTATTTAAACCAAGAACTAGTTGTTTTAACATTTTTTATAATCTCAAACCTTAATAAGGTTAACCATACAATTCGTAAACCATAAAATACCGTAAAATTAACCATAAAATTCGTCATTTTTGATGTTAGGAACGTAAAAATTGTATATATAAGTATAATTAAAATAAAAGGTAATTCACTTAAACGTTTTTGGAAAATCACCCTTGAGGGGGTAAATTTGGGGATGAAATGCAGTATGGGGGATTAGACAGTTTACAAGTTAGAATCTTAAAATTGATGTTTGGACACCGGCTTTGAATAAAAAAGTGACATTTGGATTTTCAACCCCTAAGGGGTAGTTGTGCGGGTTTGAAGTTTGAATGAAGACTTTTGTAATAAAGACTAAAACTGCGTGAGTAACGCCGCGGGCGTAGTCTAGTACATATATATATTTTAAATATGTATAAGTAGCCATTTACATTTATTATGTATGATATATTATGCCGCCACACCGGTAGTGAAGGCTGCCTCAGGTGCAGTGGTTGCGGGTTCACTCAGTACAAACATTTGTGTGCATGAATATCTCTCTTTGTATTGTTCTGGGTCTTTTCTGTTTTATAAATATGTATTTAAAAAAGAAAAGTATTAAAATGTATATTCCGCTGTTGGTTCTGATATCCGTAACACAGGTGCTTGAGCTACCTATCTCGGAGTCAGATCAATGAATGTGTGTGATGTTGTGAAATATTGATTTATTTTTATTTATGTATATGGTACAATGGGGCCACTAACAGATTTTTACTAAAATTTTACATTTTTAAATCTTGATAGAGATGATTGTGACATGAATTTGTAAGCTCAAATGTCTTGATTTTTGTGTGTCGGTGTCTGGAAGTTGGCGGTCTTGTACCCCCGTGCCTCGGATAGCACGTTAAGCCGTTGGTCCTGCGCTCAATCCCTCTCTGGTGTCACAGTAGTGTCCCATCGGAATGTTGAGGGTAAGGGAATAGAGAGTGCACTTGTGTTTGCGCAAACACTTGAGCACTATAATATTTCCTGCGTACGTGGTTGATCGTTGAGATTGGCCGCCGTAGCCGTAATCGGTTGGAGGATATTATATGATATATTATGCCGCCACAAATTTTCTGCTTCGCCCAATGGTTGACTGGTAGAGAATGCTGTAAGGCATGAAGTCCGCCAAATGTAATCTTTTTTTTAACTTCGTGCTATAAAGAATAAATAAATATTAAAATCGGTTGCGTCAAAAGCTATGGAGTCTAACGTACGCTTATTTGGCCATGATCCATCACTTAGGAAGTCTGGTAATCACAACGAAACGACACGGCGATGATGTGCCAATACCTCCTATATAAGTTACGATGATGTGCCAATACCTCCTTTTTAATTTACGATGATGTGCCAATACCTCCTATATAAGTTACGATGATGTGCCAATACCTCCGATTTAATTTACGATGATGTGCCAATACCTCCTTTTTAATTTACGATGATGTGCTAATACCTCCTTTTTAATTTACCATGATGTGCCAATACCTCCTATTTAATTTACGATGATGTGCCAATACCTCCTTTTTAATTTACGATGATGTGCCAATACCTCCTATTTAATTTACGATGATGTGCTAATACCTCCTTTTTAATTTACGATGATGTGCTAATACCTCCTTTTTAATTTACGATGATGTGCCAATACCTCCTTTTTAATTTACGATGATGTGCCAATACCTCCTTTTTAATTTACGATGATGTGCCAATACCTCCGATTTAATTTACGATGATGTGCCAATACCTCCTATTTAACAAGATTTTTCGAGAAAATTACTTCCTTATGTCATTGATGTTAAGGTTGATTATAAGTTGTAGTTAATTTGTTAGATAAGAGGTATTGCCACACACGGGTAGGGCACACTAGCGACGCCAATCGATTTTAATTTTCAGCAACTTAACCAGATCTGTTTTAAACCATTTCGGGGTTACAACCTCTCGGCAAACACTTATACTATTTATTAATAACCATGCACAAATGTTGGGTCCGAAAGCGGCCACTTTTAGCGTGAATCAATTTTTCGCGTACAAAAACGGGCCCAGCATTTGTGTATGGTTATATCAGCATTCGTATTCAGTACATCATCAGGACCATTTTTTCCTTCTAGACCGTATCTGGGAGCTCAATACTTTCCAAGTTATTGAAGGTCAAAGTCAAAATAAAAATCTCAAGATTTTGATGTAAATATTTTTTAAACATTATTACCTAATAATTTTTGTCCAAAGAAACTTGTTCAAAATTTTAATTTTTTATTTTTAAAAATGGCTTCAAAACTTACAGCCCGCAATGTAATGTTTGTGAGCGGCGCGGGCGCGCGTGCGGCGCAGTCCGGTGTACGCTGTTCATTGCGTTGTCCGTTTATAGGATTAAAATTGACACCAAAAAATCAACTTAGTTTCCCATCAATATTTTTTTATTCTAAGACTTATTTTAATGGTCTGAGTGCGTAGACGCCGGCTTCGTTAAGCGTCTTTTTACACCCTGTAGATAGGAAGTGAGCTTTGACACGGGGCTTGAATATAGGAAGGGATTGCGATTTCCTGCATGGGGTAAGGAGTTCCAGAGACAAATGGATTGAACAGTAATAGTATAATAGATTTGAAAAATCCAGAGTTGCATACTCGGACCACGAGCCACCGTATGGATGACGCGTTTTACTGGGCTACCATCGCTCTGAAGAACCGTGGACCGCAAAATGCAGGTAAAAAGCTCTCATATTTCCTTCCTTATTAAGTATTCTTCAAGAGCTCAAGCATTAAAGGAATAGCTGAGTGGTGTTGGTGGGAGGTCTGGAATATTCAACCATGTTTGCTGAAGTTAGTTCACTTTTAAACTCAAATGGGCTGGAATAAAATGGCTAGGCGTTAGACCAGCGGTGCTCAAAACTAATTTCACCCCCAAGGGGTCTAAAACGATATAGACTTTTCACTTAAAGTTTTTTGATGCCATAAGTTTCTAAAAAAACTTTTCTGTCATTAGCTCGGTGAGGAAAAACATCATGAGGAAACCTGCATTTTGCATTTTGGATCGTTTCTGAAACACGTATACGAGTACATGATTCAGTTGGTCCAGACCCCTGTTAAAAAGTTGCAAAGGTCAGACGGCAGTCGCTTCATTATAATTACTAGACTCTTCGAATTCTGAATCATGGTCCAAGCATAAATAATCTCAACGATCAGCTATGTACGCAGGATATATTATAGTGCTCAAGTGTGTGCGCAAACACAAGTGCACTCTCTATTCCCTTACCCTCATATTCCGATGGGACACTACTGTGACACAACTAGAGAAGGATTGGGCGCAGTACCAATGGATTAACGTGCTTTCCGAGGCACAGGGGTACTAGACCGCCAACTTCCAGACTCTGGGCTGCCACTAAGAATTTCTTACCGAAAACTTAGGTACAAATTTTTGGCCCGACCCGGGGATTGAATCCGGGACCTCTTGCGCAGCCGTTGCTTTAAAGTGCGACCCACTAACCACTGCGCCACAGAGGCAGTCAAGCATAGATATTCACCCTTAACAGACTGTGCCTTTTCATAGAAAGCCATAATTGAAAAACTAACTAACTTACTTCGTGACGTGCTGGGCGACGTTCTTTCTCTACCGCACCCATATAGAATCTGCGTCAGGGCCGGTTGGATCTCTTTTACACTCTGTAACTTTTTTTTTTCGAATATTAAAACGCGTTTGTCTCCCAGGCAAACGCGTTTAATCCTAGACCTCATCGTCACTTTCCATCGGGTGAGATTGTGGTCAAGCGTTAGCCTACAGTTCATAATATATATATATATATATATATTATATATATATATATATATATATATATATATATATATATATATATATATATATATATATATATATTAACTTGGATTTAACAGTACGAGTATATTCTTAGAATGTAAAAAAATGATTGTAATACGACAATGATTACTCTAATATGTAGTTTAATGATTAATGATAATTTGTATATGTTAAAAAAGGGAAAAGGTGCATAGAGCCTCACAAAGTCATACTCAATGACGTAATAAGAATATCATTGTTTATAGATTTGTATTTTTTTTTTCAAAAAAAAATAGGTAAGGTGTAGAGAGGCTCGACGTCTTCACCCGATGACGTATAAGAGATTAGTATTAGATATTTCAATTATGATTAATATTCCATTATCTGTACACGAGTAAAGTAATCGCATACCTTTCTAAACAATGTGTATGTAACGATAACATTTTAATGTTTTTAACAATACTATGAAAACCCAAATTTCATCCAATAAATCAAGCAGTGAAGAACCGACTTCTGTTGTATTACTGCATCACCCAGCGCCCCACGTCTCATGGCACATTACGTTGACTTTTAGTTCAATCGGCGTACCCCAGGCTCCAGAGTGACAACTTTGGACGCAAAACGAGGCGTATACCCATATCCAAAAAATGCCCATGTCCAAAAAATCTTTGCTCAATTGGGTGAGTCAGTTCAAAAGTTTCAGAACCTCGGCATTAGATTTTAGTTTCTATCTAAAGCCGATTTAAATTTTTATTTGGCCGGTCGGGGTGCATACTGATTTTTCTAAGTAAATGTGCCTAAAGCGTTAGGGAGTTAGTTACATTGAGGGGTCAACACTTTTTGCCATGGGTCAGCCGCAAGAGAACACTAGCCCGCGGCTTCGCTCGCTTTAGAAAGAGACAAAAAGTAGCCTATGTCACTCTCCACATAATTATTGTCCAAATCTTTTTATTTGTTTGCCCTAGGGCAAACAAATAAAAAGATTTGGACTAGAAAATTTGGGTTTACTCCAAAATAACGTTAAAATTACATAGGCGTGTGTTTAGCTCAAGTCTCTTTATACAATACAAAATTTTTAATTGAATTGATTGGTTAAAAACTATGTGACGTTTCGCCACGCAAAGACCTCTGATTGGTTTTTACATTTACATGATTAAACAAAGTAAAATACAATCTAACATTATCTAATTAAGATTTAAATTATTAAAATAGACCTATTGGCGTAGACAATTATCTCTACTAAAAAAATCAGGTCAAGCCGTCGCTCCGTTTTGCCGTGAAAGACGGACAAACAAACAGACACACACTTTCTTAGTTATAATATTAGTAAAGATTTGGACGAGTACTGGTCTCTTTATGCGCAAAATTTCAATTACGCAATGTACAACAAAATTGTCTGTTTGCTGGTTTATTTTAAAGAACTAAGAAAGCAGAATCAATAATAAAGTACCTTTAGCATGTTAACCAATATTCCACTGATATTTCTATGCCACTAGTGACTGAAGCTGGCGCCGACCCCAGATAACCTGGGAAAAGGGCAGAAGGATGATGATAGTGGCTGGAACTTTTTTCTGTTGATAAGTTCCAGTAACCACGATCCTCACTCAGTAATGCGGGACCGATTAAAAGAGACAGTGGCAGAATGTATCTATCATCATGGATTCTACCAGCCATGTAACCAATGCTTATGCTACTTGCTATGTCATCATCATCATTTCAGCCAATAGACGTCCACTGCTGGACATAGTCCTCCCCCAATGTTCTACACACAGATCGGTCCTGTGCCGAACGCATCCAATAGATTCCCGCAACCTTCACCAGATCGTTGGTCCACCTTGTACTTGCTATGTGATTAGGTCGATGCAAAGTGTAGTTGTCTGAAATTTAGATAGATAAATACTCTTTATCGCACAGAAATAAATAACAAGTATGGTACTATAACAACGGACGGACGGATTTATTTATGCATATATAACTATTTTTTTATTTCCCTACTACCACTCTAACATCAGAGATATTATATGTCCGAACACAAGTGTAAAACCAATCATAATTACGTCCATTCCATTACTAAATTGCGTTTATATCGCGAAATTGGAGATACAGCGATGGCGCCACGAATTAACAAACAGCTGCCTCTATCGCGGCTAATATTCGCCGAAAATACAGTGTTGTGTGTAGGCAAACTGGAATTGCTGTTTAAAGTGTACAAATCTGATCGTATTCAATCGTTTTAGGCATAAATGTAAATTGAATTGATATGAATGTAATCAACATTAATCCACTGATATTTCTATGTTACTAGTGGCAGAATTTTCGTTTCGCTTGATGAGTTCCAGTGCTGTGTCTATCGCGGCTAATATACGCTGAAAATGGAGTGTTGTGTGTAGGCAAACTGGAATTGCTGTATGGAGTGTACAAATCTGATCGTATTCAATCGTTTTAGGCATAAATGTAAATTGAATAGATATTAATGTAATCAACATTAATCCACTGATGTTTCTATGTTACTAGTGGCAGAATTTTTGTTTCGCTTGATGAGTTCCAGATCTGTGTCTATCGCGGCTAATATAGGCCGAAAATGGAGTGTTGTGTGTAGGCAAACTGAAATTGCTGTTTGGAGTGGACAAATCTGATCGTATTCAATCGTTTTAGGCATAAATGTAAATTGAATTGATATGAATGTAATCAACATTAATCCACTGATATTTCTATGTTACTAGTGGCAGAATTTTCGTTTCGCTTGATGAGTTCCAGTGCTGTGTATCTATCGCGGCTAATATACGCCGAAAATGGAGTGTTGTGTGTAGGCAAACTGGAATTGCTGTTTGGAGTGTACAAATCTGATCGTATTCAATCGTTTTAGGCATAAATGTAAGTTGAATTGATATTAATCTTATCAACATTAATCCACTGATATTTCTATGTTACTAGTGGCAGAATTTTCGTTTCGCTTGATGAAAATCAAAATCAAATAATTCTTTATTTGCATAGGCTTATACACAGCACTTACAAATCGTCATACATTTGAATGATTTAAAACTATTTATAAGTACTTATGTAATAATTTACATGTTAATACATATATATGTTGATACATAAAATATACTAAAGAAATAAATAAACATAATGCGATTCTACCACCGGCTCGGAAAGTTGTTTCTGGTCGAGAAGATCCGGCAAGAAACTCGCCAGTTACTCTTTTTAATCGCCAACTTTTTACAATGGTTTATTATCCTCATACCAAGTCATACAGTCTAATGCAACACAAAATAGAATGAAGCAAATTAAAAGCTAAATATGAGGTAAACCGAAGAGGACCAGTCCCCAAAGGTGGCACCTGTTCACAAGTATGACGTATGTGTCAGCCATCATTTCACTCAACCATATTAGAGGGAATGTAATGACCCGCCACATAACGCCACCACCTCAGAGACATTTGAGTGAGCATGACTACTTAGGTTCCCCTCATAGGTCACAGAGTACTTAATCCAATACTAATAAACTGCAGGACGAGGTGTACAATAGTAGGTGGTTAGCATCTTGTCAATTGTTTGATTAATCAATACTAATCAATTTGTATACAATAATAAATGCTGCTAAGCCTAATTTATTAAAATTGATTAATTATATAATAATAGTGATTTCAGTAAATATTTATAAAATTACTACATGTGTGCAGGCACGGAGGTCATTATGTCCACGAATCCTTATCATTTAAGTAATCTACAATTTTATAGTATCCTTTACTCATTAAACAGGTTTTCACGTGGGATTTAAATTTATGCGTTGGTAACTCAATTACATTTTGTGGCAACTTATTGTACATTTTAATACTTTGTCCAACAAATGAACTATTAATCTTTTGGAGCTTCAGATTTGGAATCGCGAGCTTGTGTTTATTTCTAGTGTTAAAACCATGACAATCAGATTTTTTAGAAAAAATATCAATGTTCTTACGCACGTACAAAATACAGTCCAAAATGTATTGGGATGAGTTCCAGTGCTGTGTCTATCGCGGCTAATATACGCCGAAAGTGGAGTGTTGTGTGTAGGCAAACTGGAATTGCTGTTTGGAGTGTACAAATCTGATCGTATTCAATCGTTTTAGGCATAAATGTAAATTGAATTGATATTAATATAATCAACATTAATCCACTGATATTTCTATGTTACTAGTGGCATAATTTTTGTTTCGCTTGATGAGTTCCAGATCTGTGTCTATCGCGGCTAATATACCCCGAAAATAGAGTGTTGTGTGTAGGCAAACTGGAATAGCTATTTGGAGTGTACAAATATGATCGTATTGAGAAACATTTGATTTATTCAGAACGCGTTAAGTGGGTTTGGCGTTAGCGTTTGAGACTAGATCTGTCAAAAGACTTTCAACAGACTCAATTTAAACTTTAAACTGCGAAATGTCAAGAAATACGTTTGAGTAATTCTCAAAGCCATTTTCACGCTAGTCCCCTGATTCGTCAAATATTAAACTTTATTCTATATGATAGATAGATATTACTTTATTGCATGAAATTGTGGACTAATTAATCCATGATAAAATATAAGGATGACCCGTTTGGATCAGTGGTAGTGAAGGCGGGTTCACTCAGTACAAACATTTGTGTGCATGAACATCTCTCTTTGTATTGTTCTGGGTCTTTTCTGTTTTATAAATATGTATTTAAAAAGGAAAAGTATTAAAAAGTATATTCCGCTGTTGGTTCTGATATCCGTAACACAGGTGCTTGAGCTACCTATCTCGGAGTCAGATCAATGTATGTGTGTGATGTTGTGAAATATTTATTTATTTTTATTTTATGTATATGGTACAATGGGGCCACCAACAGATTTTTACTAAAATTTTACATTTTTAAATCTTGATAGAGATGATTGTGACATGAATTTGTAAGCTCAAATGTCTTGAATTTTTTATTTTCATGTATTGTCTTATTTTCAATACAGGGAGTATCTTTTTTTTTATATGAGAGGTGGCAAAGTGACAGTGACAGTGAAATCTGACAGCGGGTATTATTTATAGGTTATGATTTCTTTTTTTTTGTTGGACGTTTTCATTTTTGTACCACCATACAACACGTTAAATGTTCTTTTTAAAAATTTTATAAGAATCGGTAAAACAAAACCTTTACATCACCTTTTTAAGTGCTTGATTCGACATGAGCTATCGATAGTCTCTTCAATATTGTAGGTATAATAATCCTCCAACCGATTACGGCTACGGCGGCCAATCTCAACGATCAGCCACGTACGCAGAATAGATAATAGTGTTCAAGTGTATGCGCAAACACATGTGCACTCTTTATTCCCTTGCCCTCATATTCCGATGGGGCACCAGACATGACCGGAGAGGGATCGGGCGCAGGACCAACGGCTTAACGTGCTTTCCGAGGCACGGGGGTACAAAACCGCCAAACTTCCAGACTCCGAGCTGACACTGAGATTTTTTTTAACAGAAAAACTCAGGTACAATTTTTGGCCTAACCCGGGGATCGACCCTGCGTCATCGAGGC
Source organism: Marasmia exigua (assembly GCA_019059595.1). NCBI lineage: Eukaryota > Metazoa > Arthropoda > Insecta > Lepidoptera > Crambidae > Marasmia > Marasmia exigua. The sequence continues at coordinate 15,783,747 of CM032487.1, forward strand.
AGTATACCTACCTACAATGCCTGCCTCGATGGCGTAGTGGTTACTGGGTCGCACTATATGCGACGGCTGCGCAAGAAGTCTCGGAAGTCGAGGGTAAGGGAATAGAAAGTGCACTTGTGTTTGCGCATACACTTGAGCACTATAATATATCCTGCGTAAGTAGCTTATAGAAATGAGATTGGCCGCCTTAACCGAAATCGGTAGGGGATATTATTATTGTAGATGTATCCACAATATCCAGTGGAAATATTATTACACACTTCGTGGGCTTAGTAACGCGTTCAGTGGTCTAATTAATTAAGCCACCCGGAGAGTGGAAGATGTGGGTTCGAGTTCCGTCTGAACACGAGATGATTTTTAAGAGTATTGTTAAGGTACAAACTTACTGACTTAAGAATGAATTGCAAAATATTGCTATAAAAATATCAAAGATGAACTTATTTATTTATTTATTAAAGACACACCAACAATACTTGACGACCCGTTTGGAACAGTGGTAGTGAACGCTGCCTTTGGTCCAAGGGTTGCGGATTCGATCCCGCACAGTACAAACATTTTTGTGCATGAACATATCTGTTTGTATTAGTCTGGGTGTTCCCTATGTATTATATGTATGTATTTACAAAATAAAAGTATTATATGTATATGTATATATTTGTAATCCCACTGTTGGTTCTGATATCCGTAACACAGGTGCTTGAGCTACCTATCTCGGAGTCAGATCAATGTATGTGTGTTGTGGAATATTTCGCTATATATATATTACAATTCCCACTACTGTTCTGATACATGTATCAATTATAGGTGAGTACAGCTTTCTTAATATAAATGTGTTAGTTTATTTATTATGCAGATACCTACTATAAATAAATAAATATTTCACAACATCAAATACATTGATTTGACTCCGAGATAAGCAGCTCAAGCACCTGTGTTACGGATATCAGAACGAACAGCGAAATGACAAATTTAAAAATTTTAAACAGAAGAAAAGTATTTTAAGTTTATGACAAGAGTGAACAGGCAACTTCTAGGCGAACGCATTACATCCTAGAGCTCATCGTCACATTCCATCAGGTGAGATTGTGGTTGACCACAATGTGTTAATAATAAATAATATCCTCCAACCGATTATGGCTACGGCGGCCAATCTCAACGATCAGCCACGTACGCAGGATATATTATAGTGCTCAAGTGTGTGCGCAAACACAAGTGCACTCTCTATTCCCATGCCCTCATAATCCAATGGGACACTAATGTGACACTACCGGAGAGGGATCGGGCGCAGGACCAACAGCTTAACGTGCTTTCCGAGGCACGGGGGTACAAGACCGCCAACTTCCAGACTCCGGGCTCTCACTAAGAATTTCTTGCCGAAAACTTAGGTACAAATTTTTGGCCCGACCCAGGGATCGAACCCGGGACCTCTTGCGCAGCCGTCGCTTTAAAGTGCGACACTCTAACCACTGCGCCACCGAGGCAGTCACTACTAACTATACTATAGGCCAACGCTTGAACGTTGGCCTATAGTACTTAAACACATAGGTAAGTACTCATAATACATAGAAAACTCCCAGACCAATACAAACAGACATGTTCATAATACTTATATGTGGGGTATTTTCTCGACTTTGATCTATGCACGCTATACCGTAGAGATGAGCCAAATTAATGGTTGTCGATTAATTTGTATCGATATATCGTCACCTCGGCGAAGTGCCATCGGTTACGCGTAATAGGAAGCTAGTGCTGCCATCTATCGTGTTAGTTATGGGTGTACGCTATGACGTATTGCAATGGTCTTGTAGGATTGATGGTGATTTGAAGTTAGAGAAGTACACCCACACCCGGACATGTTCCTTAGTGTTGCGGAACTATCGACAGTTGACCTCGAAAATCTTTCAGACTATCGATAGTACTATCAATAGTATTTATCAATACTACTGATAACGCCAATACTATCGATTGTTTAATACCCGATACTATCGAAAGCTTCGATATTATTGTTTCCTAACAGAATTAGTCAAAAACTATCGATCGATAGTTTTGTACTATCATAGTCAGTCAGTATATTTCGATAGTATTGCTGCCTGACTAAATGTGTCCGATACTATCGATAGTTTTGTACTATCATAGTCAGTCAATATTGCTGCCTGACTAAATGTGTCCGATACTATCGATAGTATCGGGCATTTAACAATCGATAGTATGGATAGTATCAGCGTTATTTATAGTATTGATCTAATTTTACTATCAATTCTATCGACAGTATCGATACGATAGTCTATCGATAGACTATCGGTAGCATCACTAGTTCCTCGGGGTTGACTAACCCTTTCTCAACTGAGAGCTGCTCGAACATGTAACCAAGGGACTTTATAATAGACTATCGATACTATTAATTTTACTTTTACTATCGATAGACTATCTATAAGCAACACTAGTTCCTAGTCAACTGTTTATTTTTTAATATTAGAGGTGGCAGACGAGCAGACGGATCACCTGATGGTAAGCAATTCTGCCGCCCTAGAACACTCGCAACACCAGTGGAGTCACAAGTTCGCTGCCAACCTTTTCCCCTTACCCGGCAATTGAAACCAGGATCCCTAGATCACGGCCCGGTACTTTAACCACTAGACTAGGGCGTTAATTAGTGTTAGGTACAAAATAATTGAGTATACCACCCGTGTCCATCCTAACCAACAAATAATGACACATTTCACCAAGTGTGAGTGAGATGTAAGTACCACAGTTGTCGGTGCGAGGGAGACGGCAGACAGCGTAGTTTCATATTGTCCTCATCTCAATATTGAGATTAAAAGTGACGCTTCGCTTAACGCAAATTATTAGACGGAGAGTCAGCAAAACAGTCCTTTTAATATTTTTTTGGGGACAACAAACAGCAAGCAATCGGATCACCTGATAATCTGTGAGAGAGGTCGCTGATGCGTTGCCGGCGGAAAATTACGATTTGTTCATTTTCGCTACTAAACAAGTCCCCACTGCTGGGGCACGGGCCTCCCTCACATGAGGGGTAATTGCCATACTCACCACGCTTAGCAGACGGGTTGGCGAGGGTTTTGATATAAATGCAGTGTTTTCCTTCTCTGGGTGCTGATGATCATGCCAGCAGCTTTACCTTAGTCGCCTTTTACGACACCTCGGTAAGAGTGAGGGTGGCCTATTCTACTCTGCCGGGGACCACTCGGCCTCAACAACAACAAACAGATGGCATACCTAAAGCATCTTCTTCCTTCTACCTAAATGCTGTTTGGAAGAAATCGCTACAGGCGATATTGTACTGTACAACCCGTGCGGATAAAGAATGTCCACCCACGTGCGAGTATAGACGCAAATAGTGTGCGAGCGAGAAGTGAATAGATGCGCCGCCATTTCTGATCCCATTCTTTATCCGCACAGGTTGTACTTGTTGTAATGTAATAAACCTACCTGTCAACGACCTTGAGACGACTCGTTTAGATCAGTGGTAGTAAACGCTGCCTCTGGTGTAAGGATGGTGGTTGTGAGTTCGATCCCCGCACAGTACAAACATTTGTGTTCATGAACATGTCTGTTTGTGTGGGTCTGGGTATTCTCTATAACGTTATAAGTATGTATTTAAAAAAGAAAAGTATTTAGTGTATATGTTTGTTATCCCACTGTTGGTTCTGATATCCGTAACACAGGTGATTGAGCTACCTATCTCGTAGTCAGATCAATGTATGTGATGTCGTGAAATATTTAGTTATTTCCTGTGGTTTTTTTTTCATGACGTTAGGTGATCTTGGTATAGATTTGTAAATACGTAGAATCACATGTAGAAACGTAGTCTACGTATAGATATGTACAGGCACGTGTCAATACGTAGTATTCTACGTACAGCCGCCTAAACCTAGAGCAGTGGAGCACAAAGTATCGGCAAACCTATACCGCACGTGTCCGGACTGGGGAGTGTTAGCACAGAGTAGAGGAGAGAAAAGTAGGATAGTTTTGTCAAATACGCTAACACGGGAACTTTATTTTATTTTAGGAAAACAAACAGCTAGATATTTTACACACATATATTATCAGTTGTGATAGTAAACGCTGCCTATGGTGCGAGGGTTGCGGGTTCGATCCCCGCACAGTACAAACATCTGTGCGCATGAGCATGTCTGTTTGTATTGGTCTGGGTGTTTCTATATATTCTAAGTATGTATTTTTAAAAGAAAAGTATTAAAATGCATATATTTGTAATTCCACTGTTGGTTCTGACATTCGTAACACAGATGTCTAAGCTACCTATCTCGGAGTAAGATCAATGTATGTGATGTTGTGAAATATTTGTATTTATTTATTTATTATGTACACACAATATTTAGATAAAACAAATTCACTCAGGGCCAATCACATCCGGTTTTGTATAACGGTCTGGTATAGGCAGTGAATGTCTTGAACCCTGTGCTCATGTGCCTTCCTTTCCCGTGTAAACATTAATTTAATTCATTAAAAAAATATTTAAAGGAAATCAGATTACGCTATGGCGTGATATTACGTAGTTTATAAGTACATTTATTAACGTCACGTTGTCATTTCCAAGTCACTTCTTAATAACTACCTTAGCTTGTGACTGCAAATATCCACAACTTCGTGGACTAGTGATATCTAAACATCTTTACCTTATTTTGTCGCGAATCTAACTAACTGACTTTTACAGGGTAAGTACCTATGATTGGGGGAATGAAGTCGATTAATTCCAAAATGTCAGATACGTTAGTTAAGCAGATTAGCGACAATTTAAGATTTTTGAGGTGCCTTGTACTTTGTAATTTAAACTACTTACTTCCTATCTTGTACTATGCTCATGATTCATGCTCAAACATTCACCGACACCGGGGACGATTCTGAACCATCACTTATTTGTGACGACCTCGATCCTCGCACGTAAGGTTCCATGTTCGATTCCCAGTCTGAGATAGTTCTCATAATCCTTACCTTTTATTTCATGTCCCTATTGAAATTCTTGTAGAGGGATTTTTTTTTATTTATTGCAAAGAACCAACGAACAAGTTTACAATAGGCTTAAGCTAATACAAAAATAATCGACTTAATTAATAATTGCAAACCCAACAGCGATGGTTACATTATTCTTCAATATCATTAAAAAATCACCTTAGAGACCCGTATAATAAAATAATAAAGTAGATAACAAAACGTTAAAATAGGAAAGTAAATAAATAAGTAAATAAGTAAGCGTGGAGCATATTTGTGTGCACTTGATGGAGCGTGTAACTAAGTAGATTTGTAGTGTATGTGAGTTTGTGTGAGTATGTGTATGCGTTGCGTGTAACTATTTATTATGGCGTACCTAAAAAGGGATTTCGTAGTTATTGCTTTAAATTATTTAATAAATAAGTAGCATCGATGCTGCAAGTTTTCCTGCGGGAATGAAGTATTATTTAGAGCTAAGGTTAGGATAACGTAACTTTTAGATTCAAGTGCACTTCTGGAGCCCAATTCTCGTGCTCGTGATATTTTGAAAACATGGCGGATATCACCTGAAAACCATACAAAAAAACTATGTTTTAGTGATAAATGTCATATGAAAATAAATATCACGAGCACGAGAATTGGGCTCCTGTTCTTTTGTTAGAAACATACACACTTTCCATTGTTTACGCCCATTAACTTCCATAAATCCTTACAAACTAAAATTGTTTTTTACAAGTATTGTGCAAAAAGCGTTTCAATGTTTATAAATAAATTAATCATTTATTTCTTTTCATAAATAGGTCTTAAGTCCTAGGACTTAGTTGCTAGTTTTGATGCAACCCGTATATGTGAGACTGATGCCTAATATAGGCTTTAAAAAGAACCTGTAATTACAGAACACCAGGCTTCTTCAAGTAGGTTCGCATAATACTAAATATATCCTGATATGTTAAAATATAAATATAGATAGATTTGTCGTTTGGAACAGTGGTAGTGAACGCTGCCTTTGGTCCAAGAGTTGCGGGTTCGATCCCCGCACAGTACAAACATTTGTGTGCATGAACATGTCTGTTTGTATTGGTCTGGGTGTTTTATATGTATTATAAGTATGTATTTACAAAAGAAAAGTATTATATGTATATAGGCCGTGTGGTTCCCGGCAGAGTAGAATAGGCCACCCTCACTCTTACCGAGGTGTCGTAAAAGGCGACTAAGGTAAAGCTGCTGGCATGATCATCAGCACCCAGAGAAGGAAAACTCTGCATTTATATCAAAACCCTCGCCAACCCGTCTGCCAAGCGTGGTGAGTATGGCAATTACCCCTCATGTGATTGAGGGAGGCCCGTGCCCCAGCAGTGGGGACTTAAATGGGCTGATGATGATGATGATATGTATATATTTGTAATCCCACTGTTGATTCTGATATCCGTAACACAGGTGCTTGAGCTACCTATCTCGGAGTCAGATCAATGTATGTGATGTTGTGTTGTAAAATATATATAAGTTATATATAATAAGTGTTTATATTTAGAAGCAGAACAGCTAAACATGGTAAACAAGTATCAGCCTATAAACTGTCCCACTGCAGGGCAAAGGCCTCCATCATAGAAATCAAGTCATCGCTAATACGATAGGATAAGGCTTAATCACCAAGCTTGCTTAATGCGGATTGATGATCACGAACCCGAGTTATGTTCGAAAAATTCGAAACATACTTTTCGCTCGACCCGGGACTCCGAGATCACGGCCCGGTACTTAAACCACTAGACCAATAGGGCGTTAAAACAATGGTATGGAGGTACTTAAAAATATAATAATTTATCAAAATTTAGTATCATGCGTGGCGCGTGCGACAGCTGATTTTGCCAATGTCAAGTTCGTTTCTCGCTTTGGTGACTTTGCAAAACGCTCACGAACAACACTGTTTCATCATCATCAGCCCATTTATGTCCCAACGGCTGGGGCACGGGCCTCCCTCAATCACATGAGGGGTAATTGCCATACTCACCACGCTTGGCAGACGGGTTGGCGAGGGTTTTGATATAAATGCAGAGTTTTCCTTCTCTGGGTGCTGATGATCATGCCAGCAGCTTTACCTTAGTCGCCTTTTACGACACCTCGGTAAGAGTGAGGGTGGCCTATTCTACTCTGCCGGGGACCTCACGGCACAACACTGTTTATTTGGAAGATACTTATTCAATTTCCTCATAAAGTATAATTTATGATTTTTAGTCAAATTGTTTTTTTCTGTCGGTACAAAAGCTCACTTCGCTCCGTGCTGCAAGCGACGTTTTTGCGCACCGTACGCCATGGTACAGTCAGACACCTTTTTATGCAGGCTCTAGGCGTCTGTACAGACGCTTTTATACTTGTCTTTCCCTTTCTGCCACTCAATTTTGCTCTTTCGCACTCTCGAAATGAAAGATTTTTCGAGAGATGTTTGAGTGGAATGAAAAGACACCAACTTATAAATAGTTTTTTTGCAAATTATGCATAATTTTGATGTTCTCGTATATATGTAATATAAAAGTTTGTGCGTGGATTTTAGAAACAGACAGTCAAGGTTCCGTTAAGTAAAAAAAGGTATCAACCTATAAACTGTCCCACTGCAGGGCAAAGGCCTCCATCATAGAAATCAAGTTATCGCTACTATGATGGGATTAGGCTTAATCACCACGCTTGCCTAATTCGGATTAATGATCACAAACCTGAGCTGTGTTCGAAAAATTTGAAAGGTACTTGTCACTCCACCCGGGAATCAAACCCAGGACCTCGAGATTACGACCCGGTATGTGATGTGACAATATCACGTAGTATGAAATATAACGTTAACACGTTAAATCACGTGCATACAGGAACGTGACATTATAGACTTCCTGCAAATTGAGTGTATAGACTCAAAGTGTGAATGCATCGAATGAAAGCGAAAGAAAGAGATGAAAAATAATGATATTTTACCGTTACTATTTACCGATAAAAACTTCTTAACGGTAAACACTTTTACCGGTAAATGGCCACCCAAGTATCGCTACCATGCATAACGTTACCTCTACTAGTAACGTTATCCTCGTACGATGCAAGTAACGATACCAAATTTTTAACGGTATTCAAAGCCCTGCTGCAATCTCTAGATCCCTGCCCTGAAGAGTACAATAAGAGTAGTATATAAGATGGGTTGTCAATTACTAATAGAGTTGATTCTACCTACAACTGTATCTTATTTCGGTCACTGTCCCAACACCGTCTCAGGTACTTAAGCCACTAGACCAATTACGTTAAGATAAACTCAATTTTATAATTAAAAATTAATTCCCATCATGAGCATAATTGAATGTAGCGAAATGATTTGAAGTAGAAATTATTAAGCGATTGTCGCCACCCATAGATTAGACAACCACAACACAGGAGTCAAAACTGCGCTGCCCACCTTTTAACCCCCACGGTATACCTACCTCACTCACAGGGGCGTCTTAACCTATAGTGCTGGGGGTGCAGTGCAACCGGTCGCCGGAAGTTAGAAGGCCCCGAGAGCCCCTCGCTACACATAGAGCCTCCACTGTAACGCACGCACGCACGTACGCACGGACGCACGCACCTAAACATGCATGCTAAATAGAAGTCAATTTTTTCTTTTTTTTTTTACATCATTGAATACATGATTCGATTTATTTAAATTAAAAAACAATTATAAATTAATAATTTTTAAATGTCATAAAAATTGTTCAAAGTGAATAATTTATTGATATAATTGATGTTGAATGAGGGACCAAGGGATTACAGCTTTACATTTGCAAATAGCTAAAGGTAAAACTGCTGGCATGATCATCAACACCCAGAGAAGGAAAACTCTGCATTTATATCAAAACCCTCTGCCAAGCGTGGTGAGTATGGCAACTACCCCTCATGTGATTGAGGGAGGCCCGTGCCCCAGCAGTGGGGACTTAAATGGGCTGATGATGATGATGATGATGATTTGCAAATGTAAAGCTGCAATCCCCTGGTCCTTCAATAACGCGCACCCCCTCGCTATCATAATACATTGACTTCCTCCCCCCCATCTCTTCCTGTCTTCTGATTAAAATCCTAATGTGCATGTCTGTAATTGATGTAAACACTAGAATAGTCTCTTGTCTTGTTTATGTAAAATGCTTGTATTTGTATTGTTGATGTGTCAAAAAAACACATAAAATCATGCTTTGAGATCCATTGTTATATTTTAGTTGCTATATTTCATCGTCATCATCATCGTCAGCCCAGAGTTTTTCTTCTCTGGTTGGCGAGGGTTTTGATATAAATGCAGAGTTTTCCTTCTCTGGGTGCTGATGATCATGCCAGCAGCTTTACCTTAGTCGCCTTTTACGACACCTCGGTAAGAGTGAGGGTGGCCTATTCTACTCTGCCGAGGACCACGGCCTGTTGCTATATTTATCTATATTTAATCATATATATTATGTATATTGTGTATATATTATGTATATATATTGTATTTACACTTTCTGTGTTAGTATATAAATGTAAAGATTGCACCTCCCTACACCTTTTTTTTTGGTGACCCAGGAGAAATGCGTTACGCAAACCCATATTACCCATCCGTCTGTAAACGGACATCTTGAGAGAGAGAAAGGTTGCCTGGAAGATATCGCTCGTAATGATAAAGCCGCCTTCATTGTACACATCATGTAGTACCTAGTTTTTTAAGTTTTTATACTTTATTTTGAGTTCAATAAAAGTATATTCATTCATTCATTCATTGATAGAGTTATTTTTCGGCTATAACGTTTTTTACCTGTCTCTTTCAGAATAACGCCCAACATCTCGCTATCATACATTGATAGCGATAGTTTTCGATCAGAACTTGTTGTATTATTTTACAAAATAGTTCCTTTAAATCTTCCAATCTGCACGATACGATTACCTACCTACTTATTTCTCGTGGACCCATTTATCAATAGTCAGTGAATAAGCAGCGCTCGACACCAGCGCGACACGCAGATATCCCGGCTCAGTGCACGCGTCGCGTCGACTCAGCGCTGTATATTAACCTCTCTATTTTGCATTTCTCTGTGACATTAGTGTTTGAATTATTTTGAACGTATAACCATGATTCAGTTCTAGTTGGTCTGGTTTTCTTATACCATCCTAGATCATGGTTCAAGTTCAAGCGTACTCCGGGCACCGAAGAGACAGCTTTGGACGCAACTGGCAATGACTAATGTTTAGCTACTAAACCGGACCTATTTTATACAATTTCGGGGCTATAACCTCTCGACAAACACTTATACTATTTATTAAATAACCATGCATAAATGTTATGTCCAACGCGCACGCGAAAAATTGATTACCGCCAAAAGCGGTCACTTTTAGCGTGAATCAATTTTTCACGTGCAAAAACGGACCCAGTATTTGTGCATGGTTATCTAATAGATTGTAAACCCGAAATTGAAAATAGAGAGGTGAATATACAGCGATGAGTCGACGCGTGCACTGAGCCGGGATATCTGCGTAAGTAGCAAATTTAACTCGCGGGTGTCTATGGGCGGCGGCAATCGTCTGCTCGTGTGCCACCTATCACATAAAAAAATTGTCAAAAGAACTGTTTTGTAAAAAGTATAAAATACGTTATGACTGAAAAATTACATTGATAGCTAGGAGGTAGGCGTCATTCTCATAGATACATTTACCTTCGATTGGCGTCGCTAGTGTGCCCTACCCGTCAACTTAATACACTTCGAGTGAGAAATTGTTTGTTAAAACATAAACCACCTCTAACAAGATATTCGAATCTATTCTTAGGAAGGTACATTGCACCTGCATAGATTGCAGTTATGTTTGACATAGCCTGTTTAAAGGTGAGGATCTTTTTTTTTAATGCATTCAGTCACCCTCTCTAACTACCTTAGTCTAGACGCTACGGTTCGTGGATTTGTTTTTGAAGGTCATCGTTAAATTAAATTGCTATCGTAAAAAGTTTTTACCCAACCCGTTTAGCGCAGTGGTTAGTGTGCCGATCGAGACGCAAGGGTCGCGGGTTCGATTCCCGCACCAACACGAATGTTTATTGATGACACAGATATTTGTGTTGGGTCTGAGTTGTAGTACCTTCGTTTTTCCTGGTTTCCATAGTACAAGAGGAAATAATTTGGGACACAGATTTATGTGGTTTGGGACACCTGATGGTAAGCGCCGTGTTGCCGTGTGGTCCCGGTTGAGTAGAATAGGTCGTCGTCGTGTCGTAAAAGACGACTAAGGTAAAGCTGCTGGCATGATCATCAGTACCCAGAGAAGGAAAACTCTGCATTGATATCTAAACCCTCGCCAACCCGTCTGCCAAGCGTGGTGAGTATGGCAATTACCCCTCATGTGATTGAGGGAGGCCCGTGCCCCAGCAGTGGGGACTTAAATGGGCTGACGATGATGATGATGATGGTAAGCGATTGTCTCCGCCCACGGACACCCGCGACACCACTGGAGTCACAAGTGCGCTGCCAACCTTTAATCCCCCCTTTCCTCCGGTACCCTTCACTCACGCGGCGAAACACAGCACAGTGCATTCAAAAATCTATGGACAGCACCACTACACCGTAAAAGCCACCTTAAGTATACGGGTGTATCTGTGAACATTTACATCCCTTTAACCACGTGTTCTGCCAACCATTCTGAACGTCATTTGTTCAACGACTTTTCGAAATTCATCGAAGATTTTTTTCGACTCCCCATACAAAATGACCAAGTCACGTGACCGACTTTGTATGAAAAGTTGAAATTATTTCATGCGAATTTCCAAAAGTGATAGAACAAATGTTGTTCATAATGAGGAGTAGAACACGTGGTTAATGGAATGTAAATGGTCACAGATACACCCTGTAGAGTTACCTATTTAATAGCAACTCTAAATAATAATAAATATTTCACAACATCACATACATTGATCTGACTGCGAGATAGGTAGCTCAAGCACCTGTGTTACGGATATCAGAATCAACAGTGGGATTACAAATATATACATTTAATACTTTTCTTTTGTAAATACATACTTATAATACATAGCAAACACCCAGACCAATACAAACAAACATGTTCATGCACAGAAATGTTTGTACTGTGCGGGGATCGAACCCGCAACCCTTGTATCAGAGGTAGCGTTCACTACCACTGTTCCAATCGGGTCGTCGAATAAATAAATGTCTTAAATGTCTACCAGTCGCAGGTAATGTTAAAACTCGAGGTATTTTTAAACTTTGCAGGGTTTCAGGAATTCCGCTGAAAGTTGTTAATTTTAAAGTAGGTTAAATTGAAGTAAGTTGGAATAAAGTAAAGCCATAGTGCTGATTTACGCAGTAGCTCGCAGTTTTGTTTACCGTGGGAGAGCCACGCTTCGGCATGAATGGGCCGGCTCGACCGGAGTGATTCTGTGTGGCCGTGGTATCACTCGAAGGACGAAGGAGCTGTGCTGTTTGCGTGAGGCTGCGTGAGTGAGGATACCGGGAGCCCATTTCGGGGGAAATGGGGGCCTGAATTTTGGAAGCGCACTTGTGACTCAACAGTTAACTTACATAAATGTTGCCTCGATGCAGTTAACAAACCAACACAGTTAACAGATAACTTACTTAAATTTTGCCTCGATGCAGTTAACAAGCCCACACAGTTAACAGATAACTTACTTAAATTTTGCCTCGATGCAGTTAACAAGCCCACACAGTTAACAGTTAACTTACTTAAATTTTGCCTCGATGCAGTTAACAAGCCCACACAGTTAACAGTTAACTTACCTAAATTTTGCCTCGATGCAGTTAACAAGCCCACACAGTTAACAAACAGAC
>CM032487.1:15796637-15821489 GCA_019059595.1 Marasmia exigua
GAGCGAAAACCAATGAAATTTTTCACTGACTCATATCCGATTAAGGGTTAATAATCGATTGTAATATCGATAATATCGATACTATGGATGGAATCGATTTTAATTTTTGGTCGATTTTTTTATGTGATAGGGTGTCAGGCGAGTAGACGGATCACCTGATGGTAAGCGATTGCCGCCGCCCATGGACACTCGCGACACTAGTAGAGTCACAAGTCCGTTGCCAACCTTTAAACTCCTCATCCTCCCCCGTATTGGGCCTCCGGTACCCTCACTCACGCAGCGAAACACAGCACAATGCTGCTTCACGCCGGTTTTCTGTGAGGCCGTGGTATCACTCCGGTCGAGCCGGCCAATTCATGCTGAAGCGTGGCTCTCCCTGATCTATTTTAAACCATTTCGCGGGTACAGCCTCTCGACAAATGATTGGTCCGTTTTTGTACGCGAAAAATTGATTCTCGCTAAAAGTGGCCGCTTTTGGCGGTAATCAATTTTTCGCGTACAAAAACGTTACCCAACATTTGTGCATGGTTATTTAATAAATAGTATAAGTGTTTGCCGTGAGGTTGTAACCCCGAAATTGTTTAAAATAGATCGGGTTTAGTAGCTAAAAATTAAAATCGATTGGCGTCGCTAGTGTGCCCTACCCGTCACCTTAATCCTGATAGGACGAATACGTAGGCTTCCATAGTTATAACTTTAATTGTTTTTCAACACTTCAAAATTGCGTCAATGGAATAGCCAAATGTTTTTATAATCTAAATGAGTTTTTAAATATGTAATTAATTATAAATTTAATCTTAATTTTGATATTAGATATTGAATTGTACCGTGGACTTATTACTGAAATGTTATTATTGTAATTAATTAGCTTTATATATTTTATTGCTATTATTATAAGCTGCTGGCATGATCATCAGCATCCAGAGAAGGAAAACTCTGCATTTGTATCAAAATCCTCGCCAACCCGTCTGCCAAGCGTGGTGAGTATGGCAATTACCCCTCATGTGATTGAGGGAGGCCCGTGCCCCAGCAGTGGGGACTTGAATGGGCTGACGATGACGATGATAAAATATGTTTGCTTAGGGACCACGAATTTGTTTAAAATAGATTCGGTTTAGTAAGTAATAATTTAAATCGATTGTTGTCGCTAGTTAGGGCTCCCGTCGCCTCAACCACGTGTTCTACCAACCATTCTGAACAACATATGTTTTATGATTTATTTTTTTAATTTACAAAGGAATTCTTAATGCTACTCCATAATTAATTTTACTTTAACGGACAACGTTTAGAAACGTGTAGGATAGTTTTTCAGAAAAATATTTTTTTTATTAAAAAAGTTCATCGTCATCGTCAGCCCATTTAAGTCCCCACTGCTGTAGCACGGGCCTCCCTCAATCACATGACGGGTAGTTGCCATACTCACCACGCTTGGCAGACGGGTTGGCGAGGATTTTGTTATAAATGCAGAGTTTTCCTTCTCTGGGTGCTGATGATCATGCCAGCAGCTTTACCTTAGTCGCCTTTTACGACACCTCGGTAAGAGTGAGGGTGGCCAATTCTACTCTGCCGGGGACCACACGGCCCAAAGAAGATACAAAGTTATGATTGATAAAAAAAAAATTAAGATTTTTTTCCTCAACGAATACAATGAATATAACTTTTTTCTTCAAAACATCACATAGGATTTTCTTTTGGTGACTTAGGATAAATGCGTTACGCATACCCATCCGTCTGCTGTAAACGGATGGGTTATGTCGGACTCTCCTCTAGCGACGGCTTCTCCTAACGAGAAGCCGGCCAGAGGCATACCGACTAAAACTCCTGGGACTCTCCCTCATCGTCCATAGTGGGAGAAGTCGTGGGGTGGGGTACGAAACCTGGCACCACGACTTCTCCCGGACGGAAGCCCGCCTATACGGCGGGCAACATCACATACATTGATCTGACTCCGTGATAGGTAGCTCAAGCACCTGTGTTGCGGATATCAGAAACAACAAGGGACTTACAAACATATACTGTACATATAATACTTTTCTTTTGTAAATATATCTAATCTCTATTTGATATAAACCTTACAAAATGTAATCTTAAATCAAAATAAAATTATCATTCGATGACTTTTTCCTTAGTAAGTTATTGTGTCTAGGAAAAAAACCCAACCCCAATTACTTAATTTAGAGAAATTGATGTCCACATTTGTAGGCGCCTCTTACCATGAGATGCTGCTTGGATACAATCCATTGTAATTCTTCGTATCGTTATGCATTTTTGTAGTGCATTGGTAAAAGGTGTGAATGACCTCTTGTGCATGGATAAATGGCACAAACTTAATATAGGAAGATTTTAACGTGTATTCTTATAAGTAATAGAGATTATACTTTAAAAAAATAAATTTAATACACAAAAATATTACAATGATTTGGAAAATAACTGAGGAAAATCAGGCAGAGCTTCCAGCTTGATGTTTCTTCCACGGCGGCTGACTTGCAAATAGACAGAGAACTGGCGCGTCGTCCTTTTTATAGACACGGCGCAAGATGAGGCCAGGGAGGGGTTACATCATTTATAACAGTATGTTACATTGCTGGTTTCCCTTTACAGGTCCTCATCGCCAACAACGGCATCGGAGCAGTGAAATGCATGCGTTCAATCAGAAGGTGGTCGTACGAGATGTTCAAGAACGAAAGGGCTGTGCGATTCGTCGTTATGGTGTGTATTAGTTATAAATAAATAAATATTTCACAACGTCACATACATTGATCTGACTCAGAGATAGGTAGCTCAAGCACCTGTGTTACGTATATCAGAACCAACAGCGGAATAGGCTAGTTGCCACTATTTTTATTACATTGATAGAACGGTCCATTACGATTATATTACGCCGTATAAAAATTATGATTTTTTTTAAAAGCCGTCCGCCATGATGGTCTATTAATTATCTGTGCCGTGAAGTCACTGTTATTGTAAGCAATATGCGTGACTGTCATTACTGCCATAACCATAAACAATTATCAAGGTTTATAAATGAAAGAACACGAAAAATCTGAAACTGGCATTTGACGTTTTGTTGTTTACAATAATGGTGACGTAGAACAATGGCAGACAATGTTTTCAATCAAAAGAAAAAAAAAAGTGAAAAGATAACGGGCTTAAGTTGAATTTTTACAGCAATCCCTTATTTATATTTATTGGAGTTTATATATTTCGGACCGTAGTATGGAATAATATTTGAATTAAAAGTTAGTTTTATAAATGGTGACATGAGGCAACTTGCCTATTACAAATATATACATTGGATACTTTTCTTTTGTAAATACATACTTATAATACACAGAAAACACCCAGACCAATACAAACAGACATGTTCATGCACAAAAATGTTTGTACTGTGCGGCGATCGAACCCGCAGCCCTTGCACCAGAGGCAGCGTTCGCGTCTGTGTGTCTGTCTATGGCATCGTAGCTCCCGAACAAATGAACCGATTTTGATTTTGTTTTTTTTTTTTGTTTGAAAGATGAATAAGGAGGGAGTGTTCTTAGCTATGTTGGATAAAAATCGATCCAAGATGGCCGCCGTCACAAAGATTTGGATTTTATGTTTTAACACAACTCCTACAATATGGGTATCATATAAAAGGGCTTGAGTAGCAGAATATATTACTTGTGAAAAATTTCAAATCCAAGATGGCCGCCGTCAGAAAATGACGAATAACCTATTTGCTGTTCCAACTGCCTCAATATAGATATCAAATGATAGAGCTTTAGTTGTGTCGGGGGTTTTTTTCATTCATCAATCATCATTCACCATTCATCATTCATCATTCGTCATTCGTCATTCATCATTCATCATTCATCATTCACCATTCATCATTCATCATTCATCATTCATCATTCACCATTCATCATTCATCATCATCATTCTTCATTCATAATTTATCATTTATTAATTATCATTAACATTTACAGGTGACTCCAGAGGATTTGAAGGCCAACGCCGAATACATCAAAATGGCGGACCACTACGTACCAGTCCCGGGGGGGTCCAACAACAACAATTATGCCAACGTCGAGCTGATCGTAGACATCGCTGTGCGCACTCAAGTGCAGGTAAGTTTTCTTTTTTTTATTTTTATAATCGGAATCAAATTGTGTCAATAAAATATAATTATGTGTTTTAAGGCGACGGGTAGAGTCAACTATTGACGCCAATCGATTTTAATTTTTAGCTACTAAACCGGATCTATTGTAAACAATTTCGGGGTTACAACCTCTCGGCCAACACTTATACTATTTATTAAATACTTATACTTAACCTTTGGGTCTGCTTTTGTACTCGAAATGTGAATTACCGCCAAAAGTGGCCACTTTTAGCGTGAATCAATTTTTCGCGTACAAAAACGGACCCAATATATGTGCATGGTTATTTAATAAATAGTATAGGTGTTTGCCGAGAGGGGGTTCTAACCCCGAATTGTTTAAATAGAATTCCCGTTTAGTGCTAAAAATGTATGTAGATGCGGGCACCAGACTATAAATACACGAACTTTTGTGACCTCGACTAGCACCCGACGACTCAACAGCCACATAAAGGTCGAACACCTAAAATATACTTTTGTCCTTTTGGAATGAATAAATATAATTAATGAATAAATTTACATTGTTAGAATAGTAGAATTATGTACCCCATTTTATATTATTAGTGTTGTGCTCACTTCTAAGTGACATACATATCAGACGCAGTACAACTTATTATAACCTAGCATAATTTTTAATATGTATTGTTGTTAGTGGACTGAATAAATAAATAAATAATAAATAAATGAATAAACCACAAAATCATAATGAATAACACAAAATCATAGATATAAAAAACGATTAACACTGGACATACCTAATCTCTTATCAATCAACATCATCAGCCAAAAGACGTCCACTGCTGGACATAGGCCTCCCTCAATGTTCTCCACACAAATCTCTCCACACGGGTCCTGTGCCACCCGCGTCCAAGGGATTCCCGCGACCTTCACCAGATCGGCAGTCCACCTTGAGAGGAGCCTGCCACGGCTGCGACTTCCTCTACGTGGCCTCCACTCTCTTATGCCACTATTAAATTCATTATTGTTTTTCAGGCCGTATGGGCCGGCTGGGGCCACGCCTCCGAGAACCCCAAGCTGCCAGAACTGCTCCACAGGGCTGGAGTTGTGTTCATAGGCCCCCCTGAGAAGGCCATGTGGGCTTTGGGAGATAAGATCGCTTCGTCCATCGTGGCCCAAACCGCTGATATACCGACCTTGGCTTGGAGTGGGAGCGGTAAGTTACTAACTTGGCTGGAGCACTACCATGCCTCTATCTAGGGGTATTATAACTATGCATAATAAATCTAGACGAAAATCTTCGGCATTAATGTGCCGGCTCGACCGGAGTGATACCACGTCCTCACAGAAAACCGCCGTGAAGCATCACTGTGATGTGTTTCGCTGCGTGAGTGAGGGCAACGCAGGCCCAAACTGGGGTTTAGGTATTTGTGACTCCACTGGTGCCGCGGGTGTCCATGGGCGGCGGAATTTTTTCACCATCAGGCGATCCGTCTGCTCGTCTGCCACCTCACATAAAAAATTACAGTTGTAACTTGGCTGGTGCTCTACCGTGTCACTAAGTAAGCTGGTGCACTACCTACATAATACCGTGTCTCTAGCTATAGGCCAGGGTAGTGTCCATAGGCCCCTCCGAGAAGGCCATGTGGGCTTTGGGAGATAAGATGCTTCGTTCATCGTGGCCCAAACTGCTGATTTACCGACCTTGGCTTGGAGTGGTAGCGGTAAGTCACCTACTTGGCTCGAACACTACCGTGCCTCTATTATAAGTTCGCATAATAAATCTAGACGTAATTAGTCATCATCTTTGTCAGACAGTAAGTTGTAACTTGGCTGGAGCACTACCGTGCCTCGGGGAAATAAGTTCGCATAATAAATCTTTTCTTTTTATATGAGAGGTGGCAGACGAGCAGACGGATCACATGATGGTAAGAAATTCCGCCGCCCATGAACACCCGCAACATCAGTGGAGTCACAAGTGCGCTGCCAACCGTTTCCCCTTCCCCCCATTGGGCCTCAATCATTAATAAATCTAGACGCAATTATAGTATATTCCATTTGTGAAGTCCTTTTTGACAGATGTTAATAGTTCATTACTAGGGAAGTACCCTTAGAAATTGATACTCAGCGGCATCGATTCTCGATTTGTAACCAATTTTAATCGAATTGACTTTCAACAAACTAAGGTTAATAGAAATTGTCGAAAGAACACTTTTAAACATGCAAATCCTCCAATCTTGTTTTTTGTCGAAAAAGAAATACACGATTGGATGTTTTATAACTCAACAGTTGCTATGAGCATCAGATTAAAATAAAAAACAATTGATTCATTTAAGTTTTTATATTTAATTGTATAGTTATTATTAATCGTCACTGCTTGATATTTCCTGCTCGCCATTGTCAGTTAATTTATTTTGTTAGGTATTTAAACATTTAAAATATTACAAATGGCTGTATGTACTTCTTACTTTGTTTTATTGTAAAATGCAAATTTCGATCGGTTTAAGACATTGAATGCTTGAGGCACGTCACCATTTAAAAGTAAAACATAATTCATAGTACGTAACCGCAATTGCGCAAAAATATATATTTTTATTTTTTGATTTCGATTATTTTGAGCATTATATTCAAAAACAATATGTTAATTTTTCTTGTCAATTAATTGTAGGGTGTTATTGTATATTTTTCAAATGACAATTTACTACCAAATATAAAAAATTAAATTGAAAATTTAAAAAACCCCCGACACAACTAAAGCTCTTTCATTTGATACCTATATTGAGGCAGTTGGAACAACAAATAGGTTATTCGTCATTTTCTGACGGATCATCTTGGATTAACATAGCTAAGAATACTCCCTCCTTATTCATCATTCAAACAAAAAAAAAATCAAAATCGGTTCATTTTTTCGGGAGCTACAATTCCATAGACAGACACACAGACACGTCAAACTTATAACACTCCGTGGTTTTTGCGTTGGGGGTTAAAAAGAGATATTAAATTGGATTTCTATGAAACGTGCAGAGTTACGTTCTTCGAAATGTCAAAAAGGACTTCATAAATGGAACAGGCTGTAATCATCATCTTTGCCAGACAGTAAGTTGTAACTTAGCTGGTGCACTACCAACCGTGTCACTAGTTTGGCTGTTGCACTACCGTGTCTCTAGCTATAGGGCTCGGGTAGTGTTCATTGTTGATCATGTTCAGTCGGATGGTGTAATCCCGAAATCTGATTACAGATTAATGTTCAGAGATTGCCCTAATAAAAATCGGTGCCTCTGGCGTATGTTACATTTTTGTGTTGGTTAGTGTTATTGGCCTAACGCCCAACAGGTCTAAGTACCGGGCCGTGATCTCGAGGTCCCGGGTCGAGCAAAAAAAGTTTTCGAACATAAATAATCAATAAACAATATTTCACAACGTCACATACATCGATCTGACTCCGAGATAGTGCGCAACCTTAGTAAAATACCGACCTAACTCAAAATTTTAATATGATGCTAAGTGAAAATAGTATCGGCTAAAATCCAGGGATGAAAGGGCATCTAACAACAATTTTGAGTTAAGTAAATAGGTACACTCACATATGAACACGAGATGAAATTTGAAGTGCGTTATTTACTCAAGACTACTCAAGAATAAATTGCAAAGAATTGCTATAAAAATATCAACAATTTTGAGTTAGGTCGGTATTTTACTAAGGGTGCGAGTAGCTCAAGCACCTGTGTTACGGATATCAGAATCAACAGCGGAATTACAAATACAGGGTGTATCTGTGGACATTTACATCCCGTTAACCACGTGTTCTACCAACCACACTGAGCAACATTTGTTCTACGACTTTTCGAAATTCGATGAAAATTTTTTCGACTCCCCATACAAAATTACCAAGTCACGTGACCGACTTTGTATGAAAAGTTGAAATTACCAAGTCACGTGACCGACTTTGTATGAAAAGTTGAAATTACCAAGTCACATGACCGACTTTGTATGAAAAGTTGAAATCACCAAGTCACGTGACCGACTTTGTATGAAAAGTTGAAATTTTTTTACGCGAATTTCCAAAAGTCATAGAACAAATGTTGTTTATAATGGTTGATAGGACACGTGGTTAAAGGGATGTAAATGTTCGGAGATACACCCTGTACATACATATAATACTTTTCTTTTGTAAATACATACCTATAATACATATAAAACACCCAGAAATGTTCATGCACACAGCATGCACATGCAATTGTGGGAGAGCCACGCTTAGGCATGAATGGGCCGGCTCGACCGGAGTGATACCACTGCCTCACAGAAGACCGGCGTGAAGCAGCGCCTGCGCTGTGTTTCGCCGTGTGAGTGAGGTTACCGGAGGCCCAATGGGGGGAAGGGGAAAAGGTTGGCAGCGCACTTGTGACTCCACTGGTGTTGCGGGTGTCCATGGGCGGCGGAATTGCTTACCATCAGGTGATGCGTCTGCTCGTCTGCCACCTCTCAAATAAAATAAAAAATAAAATAAATAAAAAATAAATACACAGATGTTTGTACTCTGCGGGCATCGAACCCGCAACCCTTGGACCAAAGGCAGCGTTCACTACCACTGTTCCGAACGGGTCGTCAAACATAGCTCGGGTTTGTGATCACCAATCCGCATTTGGCAAGCGTGGTGATTAAGCCTAATCCCATCATAGTAGCGATGACTTGATTTCTATGATGGAGGCCTTTGCCCTGCAGTGGGACAGTTTACAGGCTCATACTAAATTTTATTAACCGTATTTCTGAAATCTTTGTTTTCAGAGCTGAAAGCCGAGTACAACAGTAAGAAGATCAAGATTTCCTCTGAACTCTTCGCTAGGGGATGTGTAACTACCCCTGAGCAGGGATTGCAGGCCGCGAATAAAATTGGTAAGTCTAGAAAATATTCTAAATAAATATCTCACAACATCACATACATTGATCTGACTCCGAGATAGGTAGCTCAAGCACCTGTGTTACGGATATCAGAATCAAAAGCGGAATTAAAAATATAAATAAATAAATAAATATTTCACAACATCATATACATCAATCTAACTCCGATATAGGTAGCTCAAGCACCTGTGTTACGGATATCAGAATCAACAGCGGAATGGCAATTATAAATAAATATTTCACAACATCACATACATTGATCTGACTCCGAGATAGGTAGCTCAAGCACCTGTGTTACGGATATCAGAATCAAAAGCGGAATTACAAATATAAATAAATAAATAAATATTTCACAACATCACATACATTGATCTGACTCCGAGATAGGTAGCTCAAGCACCTGTGTTACGGATATCAGAATCAAAAGCGGAATTACAAATATAAATAAATAAATAAATATTTCACAACATCACATACATTGATCTGACTCCGAGATAGGTAGCTCAAGCACCTGTGTTACGGATATCAGAATCAACAGCGGAATTACAAATATAAATAAATAAATAAATATTTCACAACATCACATACATTGATCTGACTCCGAGATAGGTAGCTCAAGCACCTGTGTTACGGATATCAGAATCAACAGCGGAATTACAAATATAAATAAATATTTCACAAAATCACATACATTGATCTGACTCCGAGATAGGTAGCTCAAGCACTTGTGTTACGGATATCAGAATCAACAGTGGGATTACAAATATAATTAAATAAATAAATATTTCACAACATCACATACATTGATCTGACTCCGAGATAGGTAGCTCAAGCACCTGTGTTACGGATATCAGAATCAACAGCGGAATTACAAATATAAATAAATAAATAAATATTTCACAACATCATATACATTAATCTGACTCCGAGATAGGTAGCTCAAGCACCTGTGTTACGGATATCAGAATCAACAGCGTAATTACAAACATGTTCATGCACACAAATGTTTGTACTGTGCGGGGATCGAACCCGCAACCCTTGCACCAGAGGCAGCGTTCACTACCACTGTTCCAAACGGATCATCAACTGAATCATGGTTACACATTACAGGGACTATCAGAAACGTGCAGGTTTCCTCACGATGTTTTCCCTCACCGGCGAGTTAATGGTAGAAATACGCACATTGAGTTGAAAAAGTGGTATGCTTTTTGGATTAGAACCACCCGTATGGAAAGTGCGTTCTGAACCACTGAACTACCATGGCTTCATTACAAAGATACTACTCATAGTCTGGAAGAACTCATACTCAGTGCCTGGAAGTCGGCGGTCTTGTACCCCCGTGCCTCGGAAAGCACGTTAAGCCGTTGGTCCTGCGCCCGATCCCTGGCATCGCATCGGAATATGAGGCCAAGGGAATAGAGAGTGCACTTGTGTTTGCGCACACACTTGAGCACTATCATGTATCATGCGTAAGTGGCTGTTCGTTGAGATTGGCCGGAGAATATTATTATTACTACAAATACTTGCGAGAGGAAAAGAACACGCCCTGTTGGTCTAGTGGTTTATATACCGGGCCGTGATCTTGGGGTCCTAGGTTCGATTCCAAAAAGTATGTTTCGAATTTTTCGAACATAGCTCGGGTTTGTGATCACCAATCCGTATTAGGCAAGCGTGGTGATTAAGCCTAATCCCATCATAGTAGCGATGACTTGATTTCTATGATGGAGGCCTTTGCCCTGCAGTGGGACTGTGTATAGGCTGATACCTACAACTAATGCTATTACTCCAGGTTTCCCCGTGATGATCAAGGCGTCCGAAGGCGGCGGCGGCAAGGGTATCAGAAAAGTGGAAAACCCTGATGACTTCCACAACATGTTCCGACAGGTGAGACTTTTTTTATTCAATCAATCAAATAATTAATGTACACGGGACAAAACGCAATTATTATTATATGTTCAAATTCATATTCAAAAGTACTTTATTTGCATAGGCTTATATACAGCTCTTACAAATCGTCATACATGAAAAATATAAATTATAGCTATAAATAATAATTAATAAATAATGTATAATGTGCAGTGTCTTCTACACATTAAAGTTTGATAGATGGATGCTGTGAGTGCTGACGTCAGATGCAGATGTATTACAACTAGGTCAGGTCAAGTGAATCGCCGATGTCGTATAAAAACTAAACTATGCCAATTGTACGGGTTAATAATATATTTACGGGTAAATAATTATTAATAATATAAATTATATTATTATATATTATACATGTAATTAAACATATATCTCGATACAAAAAATATACTAAGAAATGAATAAATATAATGTGATTCTACCACCGGAATCGGAAAGTTGATTCTGGCGAGAAGATCCGGCAAGAAACTCGCCAGTTACTCTTTTTAATCACCAAATTTTTTTAAGTACAGTATCATGGGTGTAGGCGAACAGTTTATCATTTCCACAAATTCTTGTCATTTAAGTAATCATTAACTATATAATAGGCTTTTGCCATTGAATAATTTTTAACATGTGTTTTAAATTTAGGCATTGGTAAATCAACAAGCTTTTGTGGTAACTTATTAATTATTTCATATCAGTCATATCAGTGGCCGTGTGGTCCCCGGCAGAGTAGAATAGGCCACCCTCACTCTTACCGAGGTGTCGTAAAAGGCGACTAAGGTAAAGCTGCTGGCATGATCACCAGCACCCAGAGAAGGAAAACTCTGCATTTATATCAAAACCCTCGCCAACCCGTCTGCCAAGCGTGGTGAGTATGGCAATTACCCCTCATGTGATTGAGGGAGGCCTGCTGAGATGTCACGTTCTATTCGTAAAGAGGTTCTTGAGATGTCACGTTGTTATTGTAAAGAGACGATTTGTCAATCACTGGATTCCATGCCGATGATAATTTAAACCCGTCCTCCCGATTGAAATTCTGATATTTATTTATCTCAATCGCTTCACGTACCACTCTTGTGTGGTAATGACGGTCAGTGGAGAGGATTTTAGGGGCGTGGATTTTTTATTATTTGTTAGTAATGGGGTGAGCCCTGCGTCTCATAGCCACTGCGACCAGTAGATGATCTATTGTGGCAGCCCCGTAACCTATTAAAGCACCTCATGTAGCTCCAGTTCCAGGATAAACCCGAGAATGGAGCTGATGGGGGAGCTCTTAATCTCGTCAGCTGAGATCATGTGTGCTGCCAGGTGCCGGCTCTGCAGCGGTGCAGCGCTATGCACTCGCCGAGGACGTGGATAATCGTTTCCTCGTCCTCGCGACAGAACCTGCAGATTTTGGTATCTGAAAGGCCTATGTTGTGCACGTGCTTGTTTAATTTGCAGTGCCCCGTGAGGGTCCGAGTAAGTGCTATAGGGGCGTGAAACTCCATCCATATAATGCGTGTGTACATGACTCATCGTTGAGACCGGTAAATAAGTGATATGCGAATGTTATTTTGTTTAGTTATTTTGAGAAAAGTGATTCAGTACCATCAGAGACAAATAGACCTAATTATCATTTATTTTTAAGGTCCAAGCTGAGGTGCCAGGTTCGCCAATCTTCGTGATGAAGCTGGCGAAATCGGCTCGCCATTTAGAAGTACAACTGTTGGCAGATCAGTATGGTAAATATTGTTTACTAGATTATATAATAATACCTATAACCCAAAACTGGAATTCAAGACCAAAAAATCTACTACAATGTTGCCACTGCAATAAAATCATCGTACAATAGTATATACCTATTTCTTAAAAACTTACGCCAACATAATTTATTTATTGGTAATTTTAATTCTATAATATAAAGAAGTAATTTTATTGACTTATATTTACATAAAATCAAGACAATTTAATAAAAACTTAATCGTCCGTAATATTTGGTAGAAAAGCTGGTATTGAGCTTGTGTCACTTCGGGTCAATAACATTTGAACTTACATATTGTTTCGTGCAGTGAGGTGCCGCAAAGGGATATTAATATAGGAATCTGTGAATTTTAATCGTTTTAAACAATGCTATTGTGTGTTGAGTGAGTTGTCACCTGAACCACTTGCTAGGACCTAAGAGAGTCTTAAAACCTGTGATTTCGTTAAGAGTAGTCTCAGCAGAATCCATAGGTCAAGCGACCGATTCAGATTCCATAGTCTGAGATTCTGACATTAGTGATGGTGAAGATGAAGATGTAAAAATAGAGGAAAAATAGTTTTATTGTTAGAGCTTGTAATAAATTTAATAGCAGCTATAACCATATCGACATTTTTCATGATAAGATTACAGTTTTTAAAAAATCTTTAGTTTTGAAGTAAATTAATAGGTAACAGGTTGACGAATCGCGTATCGGCTATGGAGAAGACCACTCGCAGCTACAATGTCGAGATACAATCGGTTCCCGAGACACGAAACGAAAATGTGATGTTGCTGTTTAAAAAGTTATGCGAGATCGTTAGCTTTTCAATTGAAGACAATAGCATCTTGTCATGCCGCAGGGTTGCTAAGATGGACAACACAACAAAACGGCCCAGAAATATCCTGGTCACCTTGTCATCGCCGCGATTAAAAGACACATTGTTGTCGGCGGTCCAACGTTATAACAAGGCGCACCCCAAGGATACTCTGAACTCACGACACCTAGGTATCACAAACCACACTGAAAAAATATACGTTGTTGAACACCTATCACCAGAATGTAAACAGCTGTTTGCTGCTGCTAGAAAATTTGCTCGTGAAAATCAATATAAATATGTGTGGGCCAAATACGGAAGAGTTTATCTTCGCAAAGATGATAAGAGTGGTAGCATCTATGTTAAAAATAACGAGACCTTGGTGAACTTAGCGTAAGTAAATAGTATTTTTAGCACTTAAGTTTAGACATGATTAAATGTTTTAGTTTTATTTCCCATTTTGTGCTTAATGTTAGTATTTTATCAGAATGTTAACAGAATTCGGTCAAAGATCACTGATGTATATCTTAACGCATTGACTTGTAACTACGAAATTATATGTTTTACGGAAACTAATCTCAATAGTGGAGTGCTCGATGCTGAGTTACTGGATTCTCGATACAGTGTGTTTAGACGTGATCGCTCCACTACCGTTGTAAGCAAGACTGAAGGTGGCGGCGTCCTTATCGCTGTTAGGAAAGATATTGAAGTCACCAGACAGGTGACTTGGGATAGTGATATTGAGGATCTATGGATTACTGTTTCGATTCATAATGGTGCAAAAATAAATATTTGTTTGTGCTACTTGCCACCGGATCTGCCAACTACTTTAATCGATTCTTTTTATGAAAACTTAAACAAAATTGTTTTAAATTCTAGCTCTACTGCGGAGTTTATTTGTATTGGTGACTTTAACAATCCTGGGTTGCATTGGCAAAGGGAACCCGACTCTATGGCCTTAAACATTAACTCGCCCACGGATCACAAATCACGTTCTCTATGTGAAACTATGTCACTTTGTCATCTTAGACAGTTCAACAGCATAATAAACGCTAACGGTCGCCTCCTGGATCTCGTACTCTCTACGATTGACATTCAAGTTTATGGTGTGGACCCTCTTAGCCGCTTAGATAAGCATCACCCTGCCTTAGCTATTGATATAGCATGGAACCCTGGGCCTAACACGAAGTTTATGAGGATTAATCCTTGTAAGCATTATAATTTCAATAAATGCAACTTTTTTGAAGTCCGATCAGAGCTATCACGGGTTGATTGGCAATCTGTGTTGTCGTCTCCTGATGTTGATGTTGACCTTAATAATTTCTATACTTTGACTAATAATATTATACACAAACACACACCACTGACAAAGAAAAATAATGATAAATATCCAATATGGTTTAGCCCTGCACTTAGGTCTAGCATAGAAATGAAAAACAAGTACCATAAGCGCTTTAAAAAGTTTGGAAACCCTCGTGATTACGACGAATTTTCTCACTACAGAGCAAAAAGCAAAAACTTAATCTATGATTGCTATAAACACTTCGTAGCATCAGTAGAGGGCTCACTGCGTGATGACACTAAGGCATTTTGGAGATTTGTAAATAGTAAAAAGAAAGTGAACTCTATCCCTATAACTATGGACCTTGAGGGCGTTTCGTCCTCTAATCCCTCTGAAATATGTGAGCTTATTCTCTAAATATTTCAGCTCCGTTTTTGAAAGTGCCACTTCTCTTTCAATTAATGATAAGTCAGCTGAGCGCACAACAAACATCTTAAGCGACTTGAATATTACGAAAGACATGATTTTACGTAAAATGGAAAAGCTCGATACCAATAAGGGTTGTGGTCCAGATAAAATACCCGCCTTATTTGTCAAGAACTGTGCAAAAGAACTATGTGTGCCTCTTGAAATACTCTACAATAAGTCTATTGTGGCCGGAACTTTTCCTACGCTCTGGAAGGTAGCACATGTCATTCCCATATACAAGTCAGGAGACAAGTCAAATTGTAAAAACTACAGGCCCATAAGTATCTTGTCTTGTCTAGCTAAGCTCTTTGAAGGTGTGGTATATGACGTTCTATATAATCACGTAAGGCCTATCTTAAATCCTCAACAACATGGATTTGTGGCCAACAAATCAACTACCTCTAACCTACTAGAGTACAAGAACTATCTGTGCTCTGCCTTTGCTAAAAGACTACAGGTGGACGTAGTTTACACAGATTTCGCTAAGGCGTTTGATAAGGTTAATCACGCAGTACTCTGCCAAAGACTGGCTAATTTTGGTGTACATGGCTCACTTCTCCGCTGGTTCCAATCTTACTTGAGTCGCAGGAGTCAACTCGTCTCATTGAAGGGTCATTTCTCTGAACCAGTTTTCGTCACGTCAGGGGTGCCTCAAGGCAGTCATTTGGGACCTCTGCTGTTCGTTATTTTTATAGATAACTTGATCGACGCCTTATCTTGCCCATGTCTCCTCTACGCAGATGACCTAAAGATATTTACTACCGTTAGGGACCAAACAGATGCTATCAAGTTACAATCTGATCTAGATGCTCTGTCGCTGTGGTGTGATCAAAACCTAATGCAACTTAATATAGGTAAGTGCTTTGCAATATCTTTCACCACAAAGACACAAAAACATCTAATTGACTACACCATTCAGGGTAAAGTTCTCGCCCGAAATAACATTGCCAGAGATTTAGGTGTCATTTTCGATGATAAACTGTCTTTCAGAGATCACTATAATGACATTGTCAATCGTAGTTATAGATTACTTGGTTTTATCACCAGGACTACCAAGCAGTTTCGACAGAATAAGAGCTTCATTTATCTTTATTATTCTCTCATACGTAGTATTCTTGAATACAACTCAGTTATTTGGTCTCCATTCTATAAAGTACACAGCAATCGAATAGAAGGAATTCAAAGACGTTGCCTGAAAATCCTTAGTTTCCGGTGTGGCATGAGTCGAAAACTCACGTCCTACTGTGAACGTCTGAGCTATTTTCGGATGACTCCTCTATATATACGACGACAGCATATTGATCTTATTATGCTCCATAAAATAATACACTACAAAATTGACTCCCCTTATCTCCTCTCTTTGCTTAATTTTAATACCAGATTTAGATCTCGTAACCGCAATTATAATATGTTTTATCTCCAAATATATACTAATAACACCTCGTATTACAACCCAATAGTCAGGATGTGTCGCCAATACAATGAAATTTTAAAATTTGACAGAGATATGGATATATTCTATCTAACACTGCAACAGTTCCGGCGACAATTGTATAATAATAAGTTCTAATACCTAATCTGTAATTAAATTGTTAATTTGACTTGTAATTATATTTTACTTTTGACTTGTAATTAATTTAATTTATGATTTGACATTGAATTTATGATTTGACATTTAATTTATGATTTGACATTTAATTTATGATTTAGCATTTAATTTATGATTTGACATTTAATTTATGTTTTGACATTTAATTTATAATTTGGTATAATTTATAATTTAATTTAATTTATAATTTAATACTTCATTTGTTTATTGTTATGTTAATTAACTCTTGAGCTTTTAGGCATACATAATTTTGGACTACAATCTCGTCATGTACATTTTCATGCTACTAAAATAAGTCTCATTGATTGTAATCTGTTTTGTGTGCTATGATAATAAATAAATAAATAAATAAATAACAAAAATAATCATCCTTTTTCGCATTTTTTTTTTGTATTTTGTCTCACAACACTAAACGTATTAATTTGTAGTGGAAAATTTAAATTGCTGATGTATTATTTAAGTAATTTTAGAACAGAGTACTATTTAACAGCTGTATTTTTCCATAATAAAGAAAAAAAAAATAAAAATCATTAAGTTTCTATTTTTTGAGAAAATACTTATCATGAATTGTGCCAGCCTATACAAAAAAATAAGTATATAACAAATTTGAAAAAACCTGAAAACTTAATTTGACAATGACATAAGTGACATTGATTGATTTGACACTGACGTATCTGTCGTAGTTTTTTTGGTCTTGAATTCCAGTTTCGAGTATAGATTCCATTGAGTATGTGAAGGTGAATAGGACAGATCTATTTTGACATTATAAGTGAGACGCTCCTTTTAAACCTAACCGATATTTTTACGAATCGAGAATATTTCCTTTAGAAATCTAATCGACTTTTTAATCGTTTGATTTTTAAGCTTAATGTGACGGGTAGGGCACACTAGCGACGCCAATCGATTTTAATTTTAATTTTATTTTACATCTAGCGCCATCTATTGGTATGAAGTGGAACTAATGTCCCGAAACGAAGTGAGGGCGTGCCTCTAGTTCTATCTATATTCTGTCTATGGCATAAAAAGTACTGTCATTCATTCATTCGTTCACAGGTAACGCCATCTCCCTGTTCGGTCGCGACTGCTCCATCCAGCGTCGTCACCAGAAGATCATTGAAGAGGCCCCCGCTGCTATCTCGAACCCTGACGTGTTCATTGAGATGGAAAAGGTAAAAAAATATTCTTTTTTTTACGATCTAATATTTACAAATGGTAATATTGATTCTTCGAAAAGTATTATCGACCGTGGGAGAGTCTCGACGGGAGTGATACCACGGCCTCACAGAAAACCGGCGTGAAAGAGCACTGTGCTGTGTTTCGCTGCGTGAGGGAGGGTACCGGAGGCACAATTCGGGCGAAAGGGGGGTTTAAAGTTTGGCCGAGCACTTTTGACTCCACTGTTGTCACGGGTGTCCATAGGCGGCGGCAATCGCTTACCATCAGGCGATCCGTCTGCTCGTCTACCACCTCATCGTCAGCCCATTTAAGTCCCCACTGCTGGGGCACGGGCCTCCCTCAATCACATGAGGGGTAATTGCCATACTCACCACGCTTGGCAGACGGGTTGGCGAGGGTTTTGATATAAATGCAGAGTTTTCCTTCTCTGGGTGCTGATGATCATGCCAGCAGCTTTACCTTAGTCGCCTTTTACGACACCTCGGTACGAGTGAGGGTGGCCTATTCTACTCTGCCGGGGACCATCGGGCGATCCGTCTGCTCGTCTATCACATGATAAAAGAAAAATATTATTTTTTCTCTGTAATGGACACTACTCTTCCAGTGTGAGGAAAGAAGTTCCGCGGAAAAACACGTAACTCAAATTTGAGATTCCTTGTGCCTATGAGCATAAAGCTCATATTTGAATGTTGATGGCAACTCAAGCGCGCTTTTCACGGGACTACTTTGGTTTGCAGTGTTTTAATATTCAATATGGGGTCTTATTGTTAAATGTTTATGGTAATGAAAGATATTTAATATTAATAGAAAGATATTTAATGATAATTCATGACTGACCGGATGGCGCAATTGGTAGTGACCCTGCCTCTGACGCCAAAGGTCGTGGGTTCGATCCCCACCCTGGACAAACATTCGTGCGATGAACACTTGTGTTTGTTCGGTGTCTGGGTGTAATATATGTATTTAAGTATATATTTGTGTTCCTCTGTTGTCTGATATCTGTAACACAAGTGCTTAAGCTACTTAGTACGGAATCAGGTCAACGTATGAGATGTTGTGAGAATTATTATTTATTATTATTATTATTAATAAAATGCTTTTGGTAATATTAAACATCTGTCCTTGCTTTATAAGTACCCATATACTAATCGAACATTAGCTAGTATATTGTTCGAAAAGTATTTTGTCAGCCACATAAACTAGGTACTTACTATTATAATATTATTGTGACCACTTGTAACATGTTTTAAATATCTGTGGAAACTTTGTTGTTACATGTTCTATCAGTATTTTTGTTATTTATAAGTTTACAAAAGAATGTTTGTTTCCCTTAAAAATAACTAAAATAAAAAAAATAAAAAATGTTTGTTATACCTTTATTAACTAAAACGGTGTTATAAAGCAGTTATTTAATAAATAGATTAAGTGTTTGCCCGAAGATTGTAAACCCGAAATTGTTTAAAATAGATCCGGTGTAGTAGATAAAAATTAAAGTCGATTGGCGTCGTTAGTGTGCCCTACCCGTCACCTTTATAAGAACGTTCATGAATAAAGCCCTTTCGGCCGCACTCAGAGACGTCATTTAAGCTAATGTTCATAAACTTTAGTATCGGTAGTCTTTATGCGTATCAAAATAAGTGTCAATATTTTTTCTTAAGTAGCCAACTATACTCGAAACTGGAATTCAAAACCAAAAAAGCTACTACAATGTTGCCACTGCAATAAAATGATCGTACAATAGTATATACTTATTTTCTAAAAACATACGCTGACGTAATTTATTTATTGGCAATTTGAATTCTATTATTAAAAGAAGTAATTTTATACGCTTCTTTTTACATTAATACAAGACGCCTTAATAAAAACTTGATCATCAGTAATGTTTGGTAGAAAGGCTGGTAATAAGCTTGTCTCATTTCAGGTGTTAATAACATTTGGTACAACATTTGAAGTTACATGTTGTTGTTTCGTGCAGTGAGGTGCCGCCGAGTGATATTAATATCATCAGCAACCCACACTCGTCCACTGCTGGACATAGGTCTCCCCTAATGCACGCCACTGCTCCCGATTTTCGGCCACTCTCATCCAGCCCACACCAGCCAGCCTTCGAATGTCACCATCCCATCTTGTCGCAGGGCGTCCTACACTACGCTTACCGAGTCGCGGTCTCCACTCAAGGACTTTACGGCTCCAACGGCTGTCAGTTCTGCGGCTAATATGACCAGCCCACTGCCACTTCAGTTTGCTAATTCGGTGGGCTATGTCGGTGACTCTGGTTCTCTGTCGGATTACATCATTTCTGATGCGGTCCTTCAGAGATACTCCGAGCATAGCCCTTTCCATAACTCTTTGAGCGACTTTGAACCGGTGGACTAGTCCAGCCGTGAGTGTCCACGTCTCGGCACCGTAAGTCATGACCGGAAGGACGCACTGGTCGAAGACTTTCGACTTAAGACTTTGAGGGATGGGTGACGAGAAGACTTGACGAAGTTTACCAAATGCTGCCCAGCCTAGCTGAATTATTTTATTGGCTTCTCTCTCGCAGTTGTTTCTGCCTAATTGGAGCGCTTGTCCTAGATAGACATATTCCTGAACAACTTCGAGAGGTACTCCATTAACAGCGACCGGTCCCGCGATATTAATATAAGAATTTTTTTTAACACTGCTATTGTGTGTTGAGTGAGTTAATACGTGAATAACTTTCTAGGACCTAAGAGAGTCTTAAAACCTGCGATTTTGTTAAGAGTAGTCTCGGCAGAATCCATAGATCGATAAAACGCTAAACACCCCCGTTTTATTGAGTGACTGAGACTTTGACTGACTTCGTCTGTTGACTATCCACTTTGTCAAAATATCACTTGACCATTATCCTTACGAGTTATTTCACTTATTAACGCCTAATATCTAAAACATGTGCAAAAGTGGACGAATTAGTTAATGGAGTGATGAAAACCTAATCATGAATTGTGCCATCTTATAATTACTTAGAAAAGAAGTATATAACAAAAAGGTTTTTTTTTTTCCCTATATGGCTGCTACTGTGTTGCCTACGGCGAACACATAATAACTCTGCCAATGTCGAGTGATCAAAGAGACACGTTAATTTAATGGTTATTGACCGGTGTGGCGAGTTAAATCCTTTTGATGTTTATTTTTATTGAGTTTATCACCAATCACCATCTAAAACTAAGACAGAACAAAACATACACAAAGACGTCACAATATTAAAGGGAGATTCTCATGTAAAATTAGAGTCTTATATTATATTTGTAAATATATTTACATAAATATTCTATAACAGAGGAAGAAGAAAGAGACAATAGGGAAGAAAAGTTAAAAGGGCGGGGAATTTTTGGAGGAAGGATGTCATACAGTGAGATAGGGTATTTCTGACAGCTAAAGAAAATGTGATCTGTCGTACCCTCTTCTAAACCGCATTCGCATAGCGAAGTGTCTCTGCAGTGAATTTTGTTCAGGAAGACCGGAGTGCAAGCGTGGCCAATACGCAGGCGACAAATAGTGGAGATGACTAAACAAAAAGGTTAGCAAAACCTCAAAACTTGATTTGACAATGACACAAGTGACATTGAAAGATTTGACAGTGACGTATATGTCGTAGTTTTTTTGGTCTTGAATTCTAGTTTCGGGTATAAGTTAATCAACGACTCTGAGTGTGGCAGACGAAAGAAAACGCGCATAAAAATAGTGAAAGAATATTATTAAAATAAATAAATAAAAAAATACAAACCAAATTTCCAAGCAAGATTTTTACGACAAGAACGAAACAAAAAAACAATGACAACTTCTGTCAATATAAGTAAAAACATTATAAAAAACTAAAGAGACCCAAGGAGTCTGTACTCGACACTGAGTGTGGCAGTTTTTATTGTTAATATTTAAGACTCTCCCATCTCCCCGCGGGGTTCATATGCGATCATCCTAACATCTCCACCTTAGATTTCCTCCCCATTCCAGGTTATATTGTATTATAGTAAAGTAACATTTGTATATATTAGTGTATGATAACGTGTTTATTTATTTATTATCTAGATATATGTATTTATACCATAAATTTACTTAATCAATGTTCAAAATGAAAAGGATTGCACCACCCTCCCCTCTTCTATCTAATGTCCTTTACTTGAAGGTTGTCTGGTAGAGATCGCTCCCAGCGATAAGACCGCCTAAATTGTACATTGTATCTCTGTATACCTAGCTTTTAAGTTTTGTATGTTGTGCAATAAAGAGTATCTATCTATATATCTTTTTCAGGCCGCAGTCCGTCTCGCAAAAATGGTTGGCTACGTCAGCGCGGGTACAGTGGAGTACCTCTACGACCCGGCCACCGGTTCCTATTACTTCCTGGAGCTGAACCCACGTCTCCAGGTGGAACATCCCTGCACTGAGATGGTGGCTGATGTGAATCTACCAGCTGCACAATTACAGGTAATCAATAACAGTTTAATGAAAGCATATTTGTTCTGAAGTACCTCAATTTTTTTATACATCAACCTTGATCGCGTTTGGAGGATATTATTATTTTTTAAACATTGTGCATTACCTCATTCCAGGTGGCCATGGGCCTCCCCCTCTACCATATCAAGGACATCCGGCTCCTGTACGGGGAGTCGCCCTGGGGCATGACGCAGATCGACTTCGATGAGCCCAAGAACAGGCCTACTCCATGGGGACATGTTATCGCCGCTAGGATCACTTCTGAGAACCCCGATGAAGGTAATTGTTGAACAGCGCCATCTATTGAGATTGCCGAAAGTGTTTTACCTACAATGACATTTGGTATGTTGGTGTGTGGAACGCATGAGTCACAGTGCAGCGACTAGTCGCAAGCAACATTTAGTGACTAGTCGCACGCGACATTTAGCTATAAGTTGCACCGACATTTAGCGACTAATCGCATGCGACATTTAGCGACTAATCGCATGCGATACAGGGTAGCGACTAGTCGCACCGACATTTAGCGATTAGTTGCATGAGACGGTGCAGCGACTAGTAACATGTGACATTTAGCGACAAGTCGCACGCGACATTTAGCGACTAGTCGCATGCGGCATTTAGTGACTAATCGCACGTGTTATTTAGCACGTGACATTTAGTGACTAGTCCGATTAGTCGCATGTGACATTTAGCTACTAGTTTCGGTTATTCGCATGTGACATTTAGCAGTCTCTAACGCACATGCGACTAATCGAATCTGGTCAGTTCCGATTGGTCGCATGTGACATTTAGCAGTCGCTAACGCACATGCGACTAATCGAAACTAGTTAGTTCCGATTAGTCGCATGTGACATTTAGCAGTCGCTTACGCACATGCGACTAATCGAAACTAGTCAGTTCCGATTAGTCGCATGTGACATTTAGCGACTAGTTCCGATTAGTCGCATGTGACATTTAGCGACTAGTTCCGATTAGTCGCATGTGACATTTAGCGACTAGTCCCGATTAGTCGCATGTGACATTTAGCGACTAGTTGCGATTAGTCGCATGTGACATTTAGCGACTAGTTCCGATTAGTCGCATGTGACATTTAGCGACTAGTCCCGATTAGTCGCATGTGACATTTAGCGACTAGTTGCGATTAGTCGCATGTGACATTTAGCGACTAGTTCCGATTAGTCGCATGTGACATTTAGCGACTAGTTCCGATTAGTCGCATGTGACATTTAGCGACTAGTTCCGATTAGTCGCATGTGACATTTAGCGACTAGTTGCGATTAGTCGCATGTGACATTTAGCGACTAGTTCCGATTAGTCGCATGTGACATTTAGCGACTAGTTGCGATTAGTCGCATGTGACATTTAGCGACTAGTTCCGATTAGTCGCATGTGACATTTAGCGACTAGTTGCGATAAGTCGCATGTGACATTTAGCGACTAGTTCCGATTAGTCGCATGTGACATTTAGCGACTAGCTAGTTCCGATTAGTCGCATGTGACATTTAGCGACTAGTTCCGATTAGTCGCATGTGACATTTAGCGACTAGTTCCGATTAGTCGCATGTGACATTTAGCGACTAGTTCCGATTAGTCGCATGTGACATTTAGTGACTAGTCACACGTGACGCAGTATAGAGACTAATCGCACTGTTGCTTCTTATGTGTATCATGTCTTAATAACCAATACACGAATTTAAATTTAATGCTTGACCAAAATCTCAGGACCTGATGAACAGATTCAATTTATTTTTGTTCAAAATAATTTAATTTCCTCTTTTTAACAGGATTCAAGCCATCTTCAGGAACGGTACAAGAGCTTAACTTCAGGTCTTCGAAGAACGTGTGGGGGTATTTCAGCGTGGCCGCTTCAGGAGGTCTTCACGAGTTCGCCGACTCACAGTTCGGACATTGCTTCTCCTGGGGAGAAACGAGGGAACAGGCTAGAGAGTGAGTAGACCGTGAGAAGACTGAGTAGACCGTGAGAAGACTGAGTAGACCGTGAAAAGACTGAGTAGACCGTCTGGAGACAATGGTTGTAAATGTAGAGAGATTGACTTGAACTAAAATTCAATACTAAGTAGAATGAAAATACTGAAGAGAGTCACGAGGCGAGCCAAAATTTCTAAAAGCAACCATTATTGAAATTTTACTATGACATGCGACAAGTACCAGGCCCTGATCTCAGGGTCCTGGGTTCGATTCCCTGGTCGAGCAAAAAGTTCTTTTCGATTTTTTTGAAAATTGCTCGGGTTTGTGATCACCAATCCGCATTAGGCAAGCGTGGTGATCAAGCCTGATCCAATCATAGTAGCGATGACTTGATTTCTATGATGGATGCCTTTGCCCTGCAGTGGGACAGTATGAATGACAGTACGAATGTCATCATCCCATCTTGTCGCAGGGCGTCCTACACTACGCTTACCGAGC
>CM032487.1:15821589-15843901 GCA_019059595.1 Marasmia exigua
TGTGCATGACATGTTCTGTTTGTATTGGTCTGGTTTTTTTCTATCTTCTATACTATTAATAAAGAGGAATCTCCTCGTCGAGTGACTGACTTGATCTATCAACGCACATCCGAATCTAATGTACCGAAATCATTAAAGTGGAATAGGGTAGAGTTTTTAATATGCAGCGCGCATAAGAATGTGTTTTAAACTCGAACCCCTAAAGTGCCTGA
Source organism: Marasmia exigua (assembly GCA_019059595.1). Classification (NCBI taxonomy): domain Eukaryota; kingdom Metazoa; phylum Arthropoda; class Insecta; order Lepidoptera; family Crambidae; genus Marasmia; species Marasmia exigua. The sequence continues at coordinate 15,821,802 of CM032487.1, forward strand.
AATGCGGGTTGATGTTTAGTATGAAATAAATGTCATTTTTGATGTTAGAGTTTTGAACTTGCAACTTGTATTAAAAGTATGTTTACAAAAGAAAAGTATCAATCATGTAATTTGCTTTGGTTCTTTTCTGATTTCGGTAACACAGGTGCTTGAGCTACCTATCTTCGGAGTCAGATCAATGTATGTGGATGTTTTGGAAAAATGTTTATTTGCATTCCTTGCACAGTTCACCTAACTTTGTTTGGCCATAAGCGTAATAACACTTCTACCTCCTAATTCTACAAAGTCTGGGCAGAAACTATTTAAGTGAACATAAGGTCCGCTGACCATCTTTTCTTTTGACGACCTGTGTTTACAATCACTTTTTTATTTACTCGGATTCTAATGGAAGGTGGCCCTGCTGGAGGCATGACAGACATCATAGACCCCTAAAGAGTAAATTAACAATGAGAGCCGGTACTACATCACGTATTACTCACATTCGGCGGCTCGACCGGAGTGATACATTCCAGGCCTCTACAATAAAACGAGAGCAGACCGAAGCAGCACTGTGCGGTGTTCGTTGCGTGAATGAGGGTACTGTGTACCGGAAGCCCAATCCGGGGGAAATTGGGCTTATAATGTTATCAGCGCACTTGTGTACTCCACTTGTGTCCGCTGGGTGTCCATGGTCGGCGGCAATCGTTACCACACTGCTCCGTCCTGCTAGTCTGCCCCAATATATCACATAAAAAAAAACAAATGGAATTAGTAAAGTATAGATAGTCAACTGTCAAAGTCAGTCATAGTTTCAGCAATAAAACTTTTTTTAGTGTGATAGGTTGCGACGAGCGTGTGACTTTTAAGTAATTATGATCTCGATTCTACTCGTATTAATACTTACATTACTTTTAACAAAATTGCAGGTTTTAAACTGCAACTATAAGCCCATTGACAGTTCTAATTGTAGCTTCATGCAGAAGGTAACCTACTAAAAACTTTTGATTAAGGTGATAATCGAATAAGTATTCAAACAAACGTGAATCGAATACTTTAATAATGGAAAAGAAGTTATTATATGTTTATTTGGAGAAATGTGAATAAAAATTATTGAAAAGAAAAGATGAAATAGTTTGTACCTGGATATCGTCGCGGCCAGTTTTTATTTATTTGTTCTTCGAACTCAAAGCCGCTTTATTGTATGCCATGAAGATTTTTTTTCTTTTAAAAAGTTTTAATAACTTAGGATTTATATTTTTAAACGAGAGAATAATCTTTTTATTTTAATCAGAATGTGGCTTTTAATTTTAGATGAATATTCCTACACGATTAACATTTTACATCGTTTGATTATTTGGGGTTTCGTCACTAGATCTTAAAAAGACATTGGTTTTACACATACAACAATGTACCAACGTTCAATTCTTCTAGGAAAGTACATTATTAATAGTGTTATAAATAGTTTTAACAGAGAAAGGTAAATCGTGATATTAATTTTTTTTGTCTTTATTTAATAAATTAATGTAAACATACTTTTAAAAAGTTAATTTGTGCTTTTTTTTTAACTAGAAAAATTCAATGGCCGTTAGTTACAAGGTTTTACGTTTGTCGAACTTTTGTTGAAGTTGTCAAATGTGGCCTTGTATTTGCCAACTGGTATAAATCTAAAGCATGTTTATCGACGTGACAGGTTATGACGTTAGCCGTGTTTTCCCCGGCAGAGTAGAATATGGCCACCCTCACTCTTACCGAGGTGTCGTAAAAGGCGCTAATGAAAGCTGCTGGCCTGATTCATCACACCCAGAGAGGAAACTCTGCATTTTTTATGATCTCAAACCCTCGCCAACCCGTCTGCAAGCTGTGTGAGTATGGCAATTACACCTCAATAGTGATTGAGGGAGGCCCGTGCCCATCCAGTGGGGATCTTAAATGGCTGACGAACGAGTTATCGACGTGAAAACACACTCAACATAAACGAATCCATGACCTTTCGCAGCTTGGGCGCACTTTAGTCACTGCGCTACAAGGTCGTCTTTTTTATGAGTTAGGGCCAGAACGAGCAGTCGACTCACCTGATGGTAACGATTCGCCGCTCAACCATGGATACCCATCATTAACCCAGCGTCACGCCACACCAAAAGTACCATGGCATCGCTAAACGCTCGTCCTCCTTCGCCCTTCCCTGTCAAGCCGGCTGTGGTTTTACAGGTCAAGTTTTTAAACTTGTTTTTGCATGTTGATAGGAAAACCATGTTAAACGACATTAAGGTTTTGGATCTCAAGTAAAAAACGTCGGATCTCTAACGTCGATATTTATGAGTACGACCTTGTATAAGGCCTCAGGGCTATTGGGCAATACGCCAGTTCCGTACCACTCAACTGACGATCGAATATTAAGCGACGCAGACATAGACGATATTATGTACTCGTATATGGGAAGGGCTACGCTTCGGCACAATAGGGCCGGCTTCGATGGAGTGATGAGCACGATCATAGTAACCATAACACGACATTATAGGTCTCCTCTCTCGTTCGTCGATCCCTCCTGCTGAGGATAGTGACCCTTCCATTTTGTCGACCAGCTGTCGCCATCGGCTGCGCTCCGCCGCTCGAGTGCAGGGCATCGCTTATCGTGATCTCGACTGTTTCTCGCTATCTTAGTGTGAACCTCGCTAAAATGAAATTATTACACATTATACAAATATGACAAATTCTTCATCGATTCTACACGTGCATAAATCTGCTAAATGTCATAAACGTTTGGGTTTCAATAATCAATACAGGTTATATCTGTGAACGTCCGGGTGTATGTGGTGTGTTGTAAAATGCTAGATTCAACAAACGAGCAAGCGAGTCACCTGATCACGAGGAAAGTAATTAACGCCATCCATGAATATCTGCGACATTAGAGAAATTAAAGAAGAATAAAATTAGCTAATTTCGTATTGAAAAATTCCTGGAATAATTGAATATTTTTTTATTTTATATATATTAAATGTTTTACAATCATATTAAATATGATTAGAGTAGAATATCAACCAATACATTACCTAAAATACATTTGAGTTCGTTCCATACATTATTATCTCATTGTTTGTTTGTTAATTTAATTAAAGTACCATGTATAATCATCATCATCATCTCGCTCAGCCCATTTAAGTCCCCAACTGCTGGGCAACGGGCCTCCCTCAATCACATGAGGGGTAATTGCCACACTCACCACGCTTGGCGAGACGGGTGCGAGGGTTTTCGATATAATTCAGAGTTTCCTTCTCTGGTGCTGATGATCATGCCAGCAGCTTTACTTAGTTGCCTTTTAACGACAACCTCGGTAGAGTGAGGGTGGCCGTTCTATCTGCCGGGGTCCACTATGTATAATGCTTGTTTTAATGGAATATGTATAATATTTCATTACCTTACTTTTTTTACGAGTTTTTATAATTCCTTCAACCGCTTTCGGACGAAGGCGGAGCCATTTCAACGATCAGCCCTTAACGCAGGATATTTATAGTGTGCGAAAAACACAAGTGCTCTCCTACTATTTGCCCTATGTCCTCATATCTGATGGCATGTGTGACGCGACCGGTATGGAACCGAGGCACGGGGGGTATCAAGACCGCCAACTTCCTACTCCCAGGCTGACATGGAATTTCATTACCAACAATTCAGTGTCAAATTTTGGCACAGTCTTGGCTTTCAAGTGTAATGCACTACCCGCTGCGCTGACGAGCAGTCTAATTTAAAATATTCATTTATAGAGTAGGCAACGTTGTCGACGCCCTAACAGCGTGTTATGTTTAAGGGTCTCAACAGTTATTTGTATTACATTATTAACTATATGTAACAGGCGACTAAGGTACAGGTTGCTGGCATGATAATCAGCACCCAGAGAAGGAAAACTCTGCATTTATATCAACACCCTCGCCAGACGCCGTCCGCCAAGCGTTGTGAGTATGGCATATTAACCCTGCATGTGATTGGGGATGCCCGTGCCTCCCACAGTGGGTGACTTAAATGGGCTGATGATGATGATGATGATTGCTATATGTACCATCCTGCTCGGTTGGCGCAATGGTTAAGGGGTCGCACTTTAAAGGCGACGGTTGCGCTTGGTCCGGGTTCGATCCCCGGTTCGGGCCGAAATTTGACCCGATTTTGTCTGTTAAGAAATTCTGAGTGTTAGCCCGGAGTCTGGAAGTTGACGGTCTTGTACCCCGTGCCTCGGAAAGCATGTTAATTCCGTTTGGTCCTGCGCCTAATCCTCATCGTGTCGTGTCACACTGGTGATCCCATCGTGAAATAGAGCTTTCCCGATAGAGAGTGCAACTTGTGTCTGGCGCAAATACTTGTGCAATATAATTATGTCCTGCGTCAGGGGGATGCCTGATCGCTGAGATTGGCCGCCATGACCGAAATATCGGTTGTGGAGGACCAAAAGAAAATTTTTTTTTTAATTTTTATATTTCTCTTTTTTTTTTTTTTTAAAACCAAAAGGGGGTTTTGGGGGTAAAAAAAAAATCTGTGAACATTTTCATCCTTTAACCCGTGTTCTGTCCAACCATTCTGAAAATACGTTTTATTCAAAGACTTTTCAACATGTTGCAATAAAATAATATGACTATGACGCATAACATTTACATTCCTTTAAGGTACCCCTAGTAGGGCCCACTATCGACCGCCAATTCGATTTTAATTTTTAGACTACTAAACCGGATCTAATTTTAAACAATTTCGGGTTAGAACCTCTCGCAAACACTTATATTCTTTATTAATAACCATGCACAAATGTTGGGACGGCAAAGCGTACTCAGAAAAATTGATTCACGCCAAAAGCGTCCTCTTTTGGCGTGAATCATTTTTGCGTACAAAAACGGACCCAACATTTGTGCATGGTTATTTTAATGAATGGATTTGCCGAAAGTTGGTAACCCCGAAGTTGTTATATGTTTGATATTAGCTTAAAAATAAAATTGATTGGCTGTCCGCTAGTGTGCCCTACCCCTCACCTTAACTATTGTTTACCAACCATTCTGACACATTGATGTATAACTTTTGGAAATACGCATAGAAAAATTACGTGACTTAGCCATTTTTGTATGGAAGTCGAAATTTCGAAGAAATCGAAAATTCTCTTACCCGTGGGAGAGTCACGCTCGGCATGAATGGACCAGCTGACCGGAGTGATATCACGGCATCAAGGCAAACCGGCGTAAGCAGCACTGTGCTGTGTTTCGTTGCGTGAGTGAGGGTACTGTATGCCCAATCCGGGGAAAGGGGGTTGAAGGTTAGCGGCGCACCTTTGACTTCCACTGGTGTCGGCGGAGGGGATTGCTACTATCAGTGATCCGTCTGCTCGTCCTGCCACCTAATCACAAAAAGTCGCAGAACGAATTGTTGTTCAATGGGTTGGTAGATCACGTTGTTTAAACGGATTTTAAATTTTTCATCGATACACCTTTATAGATAAGAAAATCGTAGTAACCGCAGTAGGGCCTAATTTAAAGAGGCGTTACGACCGAAATCGAGTTTCCCTCTCTTCACACGCGCTGAGATATCTCCTTTGCTTGAATCATCATCCATCATCATTTCAGCCAATAGCTTCCACTGCTGGCATAGGCCGTCCCCCCATGTTCTCCACAACAGATCGGTCCTGTGCCGCCCCGCATCCAATTGATTCCCGCGATCTTCATCAGATCTCGGTCCCCTTGTGGGGGGCTTGCCACGGCTGCGGATTTCCTGTCTTGACCTCCACTCGAGGACCTTTCCGCCCCAACGGCCGTTCTGTTCTCCTCGCTATGTGCATTCCCGCTTACCACTGGGGCATATGCAATCCTTTGGGCTATGTCTGTAACCTTAGTTCTCCTGCGGATCTCATCATTTCTGATACGATCACGCAGGGAGACTCCGAGCATAGCTCTCTCCATTGCTCTCTGAGTGACTTTGAGCCGTGGTAATCGGCACATTGTAAGCGGCCACGTTTCTGTTCCGTATGTCATCACTGGCAACACACACGCATTGAAGACTTTCGTCTTGAGACACTGCGGTAGGTGGGCCGAAAATATGCTGCGTAGCTCCCGAACGCTGCCCAGCCTTGTTTGCTTGGATGCGACAGGTATATTCCTGTTCGTCACGCGACGCCTTCAGATAAAGCCACCTGATGTGTGTAGGTCACAGGTGTAGGTACAACGCCGCCCTCTCAAGGTCACTTTTGGGCCAACATAGCCTTGTCGTATTGTGATTCGAATATGACAAGAAATCAAGTATCATTTTAGTAAAAAATATTAATATTTGCTGACCTTAATGTTCAGACAGCAGAAAAACCTGAAACAGACAACAAAAACTTATATTCAATAGTGAATTGAAAAAAATTCAATAAAAAATTTAAGAAGGTTTATTGCATGTTTAACCAACTTCAAAAGTGAAGGTTCTCAATTCGACTATATGTTTCTTTTTTTTATGTCATGTGTCATGCGTAAAACAGCCACGCTTCAGCATGATAGGGCCGGGTCGACCGCAGTAATATCATGACTTCACAAATAAATAGCGTGAAGCAGCACTGGCGCTGTGTATCGCTGGGTGAGTGAGGGTACTGAACTCCCAATAGCCCCATATTGGGGGTTCAGTACCCTCACTCATCGTGTGCGAAAAATCCGCAAGATGGCGTATTACTGGCCGGAGGTCCATCTATTTTATTTATTTGTTTATTTATTTTATACACATTACAGATTACAATTATTGCGAATCCTAAACATACGAACAATTAAAGGTTATAATCTAGATTATATATATAATGTGTATTTTAGAAAGTAGTACGCAAAAGAAGAAACAAAAAAAAAAGAAAAGCTTTATAATTATAACTAGTGAAAAGAAAAAATAATGATCTTATGGCATGCCGACCAGACCCAGAGCCGTAGCCAGGTCTATCGGGTGCGGGATGGAGGATATCAGTCACTTTTTTAATATAATTTCTAAACTTTGATTCAAAGACGTCAAGCATGGGATTTTCTTTTGCCGTCTCGTTGTACTGACGAGCCATTCTGACTAGGGGGCTGTAAAACGAAGTATTGTTTTTAAAAGTATGAAGAACAAAGAGATTCGTTTTATTAGATCTACGAGCACTGTGTTTCGTGTTCAAGGACATTTCATAAAGTAAATCAGGAGTATCTATGATTGAATGTAAAATCTTGTATAAATATATAAAATCAAAATATTTCCGACGTACCTCTAATTTATGCACATTAAATTTTGATAATCTGAACTCATAGGTGGTACATCTACAAGGTGATTGGGTAACTAGATGTGATATCTTCTACTCTATTTACGGGAAATATGTCGTAAGAAAAAATTACGTTCTTCTAAAAATGCCTTTTGATCGGGAAAATTTTAAATCACTATAGGTAAAACAAAGTAAGACAGCCCACAGTCTTAGTTTTGGTGTCACCCTGCAAATAGACGTCAAACTAGCGCCATCTGTTACTTGGTCCGGGTGAATAAATCACTGAGACATTGTTGTCACATAAATGTAACCTTCTGAATACAACCTGTCTGAATAGCTAGCGTATCTAGGGGCAAATGAAGGTCAACGCTATTTTATTGAAAATATCCATGATCCAGAGTTTTAAATTTTTAAAATATTAAGATATAAGTGTGCCACTTTTATAAAAAAAAACGTCAGTCAGTTCTCCCGGAATGCACCCTGCCTACTGCCACTTAAGGTTCAAAATCCTATGGGCTAGATATATCATTAATCTTAGTAGGTAAGTACGGTCAGCATCAAAAGTAGCTTAACACTTTAGTACCACGTCGAAGTAATATTTTTACGCACCCTTTAGAAACTGACTATAATAGGCAGAACAGTTACTTTGACATGGTACTAAAGTGTTAAGCTACTTTTGATGCTGACCGTACTCCTGTAAATTGGTACAAAATAGTTGGACAACGAGGAAACAGCTTATATCTCATATAATATTTTAAAAGGAGGTTATTACAAGACAATTTGTTGACAGTGGGAGAGCCGGAGGCCCAATCCGGGGGAAAGGGGGGTTTAAAGTTTGGCAGCACACTTGTGACGCCACTGGTGTCGTGGGTGTCCACGGGCGGCGGCAATCGCTTACCATCAGGCGATCTGTCTGCTCGTCTGCCACGTTCAAAAATATTAAATACATTTTATTTAACTTTTTCAGTATCTGAACGAGATCGGGCACAAGGTATGTGTCACGCAGCCTCGGGTCGCCGCCTGTGTGTCACTGGCCTGCCGTGTAGCCGAAGAGGGAGGGGATGCCCTCGGCGACCGCGTCGGGTACGCCTGTGGTATGACTGCGGTGCGATCTCAGGATACCGGCATTGTGGTAAGTTTACTTCTTTTTGTGAAGTGGCAGACGAGCAGGCGGATCACTTGATGGTTAGCTATTACCGGCGCCGGCCATAGACACATACAATGCCAATGCAGTCACAAGTGAGCTGCAAACAGTTTAATCCCTTTTTCCCCCGATTGAAATTCTTGATCGTGGTAAGTTTAGTTCGATCTAATAAAACTCTCTATCTCCAATTAAAAAATCATGTCGATTCGTCGCTCTGTTTTGCTGTGGAAAGCGGACTTTTTTTATATGATAGGTGGCAGACGGGCAGACGGATCACCTGATGGTAAGCGATTGCCGCCGCACATGGACACTCGCGACACCAGTGGAGTCACAAGTGCGCTCCGGTACCCTCACTCACGCAGCGAAATTCAGAACAGTGCTGCTTCACGCCGGTATTCTGTGAGGCCGTGGTATCACTCCGGTCGAGCCGGCCCATTCACGCTGAAGTGTGGCTCTCCCACGGTTAATTTGATTTAATCTTTACAAGCGGTCATCCGCAGCTTCGCTCGCGTGGAATTTGGTTTACCATATCTCTCTATCTCCAATTGAAAAAAAAACATTTCGACCCGTCGCTCAGCTTTGCCGTTTAATACGGACAAATAGACAGACACATACACTTTTTTATTTATAATATTAGTGTAGAAAACGGGAACGTGATGTTGGGGCTTGGGGCAAATGAAATCAGATAAATACAGCAACACGGGTTTTATTCTTCTTTCACAATCTTAGATATTAAGCCTTATTAATCTTCTTATTTTAATTAATACGAACTCTTCTCACGCGCGTCTTTCGTCTTACTTCTCCATCTTTTTCTCTCTGTTTCACACCCTTCATTCCCTCTCACTCACTCGTCTGCGTTCCTTTCCATTCTTTAATATTCACATACTCCTCATCTCACATACAGCAATCCTACATTAGTATGGATTTTATCTTATGAAAAGGGAGACAAACGAGCAAGCCAGTTTAGTCCATCCATGGACATTCCCATAAGGATAGAAGAAGCATTTCTCCTGATTCTGATGTCATGTGACCTTTTAACAGGTCACTTGAGGTCATTAACCAAACACATTCGAAATCAATACAAAAGTAATCAAAACACGTCTTGCGATGCGAAGTTGAATTTCGAATTCTGCGTGTCAATTGTTTTTTTTTGTGTGAAATGTGCGATTTCTTATTCGAAACACGAAAACTAAGAAATGATGCATGATCTAAGTATGTTTTCCATTTTTGTGACTTGTTTATGGCACAGTGGCTGTGTTGATTCTGTTATCCGTAACACAGGTGCTTGAGCTACCTATCTCGGAGTCAGATCAATGTATGTGATGTTGTGATATATTTATTTATTTAAAGACTCGCGGCAGACGGTAGGGTATTTCATTCATTTATTCTAAATAAAATATGACACCGATTACCACGACGAGTCTTGGGCTCGAGTATATCAGTTACTTCAAAAATTCGATTTCACACTTCAAGTCACTGCAAAATTAAGTCCGAAACGAAGCTTTGAGGGCGGGACACTCATATTCATCCATCTATATACATACACTGTTATTTTTTTGTCGTTTACATCTCGAAAACTACATAATATAAAAAAATAATAATACACCGTTATTTTTTTAAGGAGGACCTGAGTGACTAAGTGATTATGAATGGATCCACAGCCTAAATTATTGACCCGAGAAACTTGAAATTTGGACAGGGCGTTCCTTTTATGTTGAAAGTGAGCACTAAAATGGGATTTTTTAAAATTCGACCCTTAAGGGGGTAAAAAGGGGGTTAGAAGTTTCTATGAAAGTCCTTGGTGTTAGCAATGTGAAAATTTGTAGTTAGATTAATAGTTGGAAATTAAAAATAACTAATGTAAGAATCTTCATCATCATCAGCCCATTTAAGTGCTGGGGCACGGGCTTCCCTCAATCACATGAGGGGTGCCTAATTGCCATACTCACCACGTTTGACAGACGGGTTGGCGAGGGTTTTGATATAAATGCAGAGTTTTCCTTCTCTGGGTGCTGATGATCATGCCAGCAGCTTTACCTTAGTCGCCTTTTACGACACCTCGGTAAGAGTGAGGGAGGGCTATTCTACTCTGCCGGGGACCACACGGCGTAAGAATCTTAAAAATCATTATTTGGGCCCCTTATATTAAATCAAAAACTTTTTTTTTTTAACATTTTTGTTAATTCAACCCTTAAGGGGGTGAAGAAAGAGATTGAAGTTTGTATGATAGTCCGTCGTCTTTGATATTAGGAATGTGAAAACTTGTATTTATACGTATAATTAAAAATTAGCAGAAATTAATTACAACGTTTTTGGAAAGGAAAAATAGGGGGTGAAATGCAGTATAGGGGCTTGCTAATGGACAACATTTCATATTTTTAACATGTCCATATTGTTTTTTTATATGAAAATAGACATAAAATGAACAGACCCATATTTTTTCTTTTTTCAAAATTTGGCCATTTTCATGCATAAAATAATTATTGAAATTCTTTATATTCTAAATAGACGTAAGCGCCAAATGACGTCATCGGACGGCTGAATACAGCAATATTCCTTTGCTTATCATTGTTTTAATAAAAAAAAGGTACTACTGTCAAAGGTAAATAATACTAGTGTCAACATTGTCAACGTCATTCATACATTCAACGTTGACAAGTTGTCATTTTTTTGACAGTTACATGTCATGGGTTTGGCATTTCGTAAATTTAAAACTATAATGTGCTAAGCAAAGAAATAATTTTATATTCTGCCGTCCGATGACGTCATCTTACGTTTTTTAGTTTTTAATTTTTTTCTCAGTAAATAAGCAATATAAAAATTAATAAATATATATTCAAGCAGCGGAAAAGTAAACAAAGAATTGGTATTTTTTGTTTCAGAGCTTAGCAATTTTGAAATGTTGTCCATTTAGTATCAGCCTATATACTGTCCCACTGCACGGCAAAAGCCTTCATAGTAGAAATCAAGTTATCGCTACTATGATGGGATTCAACACGCTTGCCTTATGCGAATTGGTGATCACAAACCCGAGCAATGTTCGAAAAATTCGAAACATACTTTTTGCTCGACCCGGGAATCGAATCCAGGACCCCGAGATCACGGCCCGGTACTTAAACCACTAGACCAACAGGGCGTTGCTAATTAGTAAAGTAAGTAAGTAATAATTTATTTGGCAAAAATAAAGATATAAGCCTAACATGCAAAAGAAAAGGGTCGGTTAATACAGTACGAGGTACGAAACTTATAACACATTATTGCCAAATAGGCGCCCGCTCATCATATTACCCTGGTCTTCCTGATTTGGCCGGCCAGGGCGCTGATTTTCAGCGGGACCCACTATAGGGGCCGCGCGCCCGCTCCAAACTGACAATATCAGAAGTAAGCAGACCCGCAACTCAATTTGTAGCATAACATTGTAATAAGGAAAGTAAGAAACTTATGAATGAAGAGTTTTGTAAGAAAGATTAAAACTGTGTGAGTAACGCCGCGGGCGCAGTTTCGTCATTAAATAAAATATTCCATCATGACTGACCGGATGGCACAATTGGTAGCCTGCCTCTTACGCCAAAAGTCGTGTTTTCGATCCCCACCCTGGACAAACATTCGTACGATGAACACTTGTGTTTGTTCAGTGTCTGGGTGTAATATATGTATTTAAGTATATATTTGTGTTCCTCTGTTGTCTGATATCTGTAACACAAGTGCTTAAGCTACTTAGTACGGAATCAAGTCAACCTATGAGATGTTGTAAGAATTATTATTATTATTATTATGGCAATTTTGACGTATGTAACTCAAATAAAAATTAAACAATTAAAAATTATTTAATGGCAAATGCCGATTATACAGTTGATGTTTATTTAAATGACAAGAATTTGTGGAAATGATAAACTGTTCGCCTACACCTTATTTATTTATTAAAGACACACCAACAATACATGCATGATCTGTTTGTTCGCTATATATATATTACAATTCTCACTACTGTTCTGATACATGTATCAATTATAGGTGAATACAGCTTTCTTAATATAAATGGTGTTTGTATGTATTATAAGTATGTATTTACAAAAGAAAAGTATTATATGCATATATTTGTAATTCCGCTGTTGATTCTGATATCCGTAACACAGGTGCTTGAGCTACCTATCTCGGAGTCAGATCAATGTATGTGATGTTGTGAAATATTTATTTATTTATTTAATGTGTTAGTTTATTTATTAGTTAAATCTTAAGGCGACTTAAGTATTTAATTGAAATTACAATTTCTTTTATTTATAGTCAGTTAAAGTAAAGTGCCTATGATTTTATGAAGTGTAAAATCTTCCCTTTGAATTTGGCGTAAGTATCATTAAATATGTCCAAGCCCCTGCATATTGCCACAGAGTAAGTAAGAGCACACCTTAGACATTGTAATGGATATATTTATTGTTGGACATGAAATCGATTTATTTATGCAAATAATATAGTAATAATAACATTGTATTAAAATTTTTGGAGAAAGAGTAACTGGCGAGTTTCTTGCCGGATCTTTTCGTCAGAATCAACTTTCCGATTCCGGTGGTAGAAAGAATCACATTAAATATGTTTATTCATTTCTTAGTATATTTTATGTATCGACATCTATAATAAATAATAATAAATAAATAAATATTTCACAACATCACATACATTGATCTGACTCCGAGATAGGTAGCTCAAGCACTTGTGTTACGGATATCAGAATCAACAGTGGGATTACAAATATATACATATAATACTTTTCTTTTGTAAATACATACTTATAATATATAGATAACGCCCAGACCAATACAAACAGATATGTTCATGCACACAAATGTTTGTACTGTGCGACGATCGAACCCGCAACCCTTGCACCAGAGACAGCGTTCACTACCACTGTTCCAAACGGGTCGTCAATCTATGTGTATTATACTTACAAATAAATAGTTATTATTTCTAATGTATGACGATTTGAAAGTGCTGTATGTATACAAGCCTATGCAAATATATTTTGAATTTAGATTTTTTTTCCAATTCAATACAATCTGTTTTTCAAAAATACTTATCCTCGTCTTAGCGTGCAATTCCCAGTTGCATCCAAAGATGTCGCTTCGGATCCAGGATTTGGTGCGTCTGGTAATTTTTAAGAATACTGCCCCATGCATAAAATACAATTAGATATCTAGTTGCAACCATCTGACAATGTAATTTGCTATAATAATGATTTTTTGTCTGCAACCCACGGCCTCGGTTCCGTGTCGCTAATTGTCGACGAGACTTATAAATAGTTAATTGTCTAACAGATAAGAGGTCAGCCACAATGGACGCCGCGGATGTAATGCAATCGACCTATGACACTATTGATTGAGTCGACCGGAGTGAAATAACACCAGGGTCATTTTTACGGAGGCAATTACCGTGGCAGTCGTAAAATAGAATCTTCATTTAGAATCAAGGGTTGCGGGTTCGATCCCCGCATAGTACAAACATTTGTGTGCATGAACATGTCTGTTTGTATTGGTCTGGGTTTTTCTTTGTATTATAAGTATGTATTTACAAAAGAAAAGTATACTATGTATATATTTGTAATCCCAGTGTTGATTCTGATATCCGTAACACAGGTTGAGCTACCTATCTCGTAGTCAGATCAATGTATGTAATGTTGTGAAATATTGATTTATTCATTTTATTTCATCTTAGCATGCGATTCCCGGTTGCCCGGAGCATAGAGTAACTTATATATACTGAGATAGAGGCAACAGTCAGCTAGCCAGTGCTAACGCCATCTAGAGGAAACCGACCAAAACTCAACTGATATATAGAATGGCCACCTTCGAGAATCAGTCATTAAATAAAATATCAGAAAACATTTTATTTGTTACGAGTATATAATAAAATTCCCAATATCTTCTAAACTGCTGGTTTATATCCCGTACTGTTTTAAAATTGCTAATGTGGACAGGCAGCTTGAAGTCATTGTAACTATAAGTAAATAACACACTTAAAAAATTCATCAGTTCATGCGGGTCTCGAACCCACACCTTCCACAATCCGGGTGAATGCTCTACCAATTAGACCACTGAACGCGTTATTAAGCCTACGAAATTTGTAAGTGCTTGATTCGACATAAAAAAAATTTAAGTGTGTTATTTACTTAAGAATTAATTGCAAAAGATTATTATAAAAAATATCTACCACTGTAACTATAATTAATCAAGACGCTTAGACCACGATTCGGGATTCGAAGAGTCTGGTAATACAATGAACAACGACTGGAGAAACCAGACTGATCAGCGGATTCCCTTAAGGCTGCTATCAGCCTAGTCGATCGATCTTCAACCGATCCGATCGATGTCAATCGAAATTTATCGACTGGCGTGGAAGTTTTGATGGAGCATCAGATACCGTTCTTAGAATAGAATGTCGACTAACGTGATCGATATCGCACTCATCATCAATTGGCAGCGCACTTGTGATTCCACCGGTGTCGCGGGTGTATATGGACGGCGACAATCGCTTACCATCAGGTGATCCGTCTACTCGTCTGTCACCTATCACATAAAAAAATTGTAGGTTGATCGATACATACCTAAGCTTTCATTGACCTTTGAACGGTTCCCTGAAACGTCGACTAACGAACAGATCGATCAACGTTGTCTATGCTACGATAAAAGATCAATTGACGTGAACTGTGGAATGAAATATCGGCAACGCTATGGACAACACATTTTTTTTTCTAAAATGAAGAATACCATTTTCTAGAATAGCCTTATATTGTTTTAGAATTTTTTAAAAGATGTTTAAGTAGAAATTGAATAAAATGTAAAAATCCCCTTGTGACGTCACATCTCGGCATGACAAATTAATGACGCCCTTGCTCACGTTGACTTAAGAAAAAAGAAAATGGCTGATAATGATAGTAGTAAGAGTCAACTTCTTTTTGTATAGCAAAGACATCACCTATGTAGAGCCTCAGGACTACGTCACTTCCTGCTTTATCTTTTATTTTTTTTATTCAATAAACACACCTATTAAATGAAAACTAAAAAATAAATATTTTTTCTTTCCTTTTTTAGAAAAGGATATAAAAATGGTAAAATATTTTTTCATCGTATTGTCCATTGTGGCACCTTTGACGTTGCCATGGGCGGCGGTAATCACTTACCATCAGGTGATACGTCTGCTCGTCTGCCCCCTATATAAAAAAAAAATATTAAATAAATATTTCAAAACATCACATACATTGATCTAACTCCGAGATAGGTAGCTCAAGCACCTGTGTTACGCATATCAGAATCAACAGTGGGATTACAAATATATACATTTAATACTTTTCTTTTATATATAAATAAATATATGTATATAAATACATATTTATAATACAGAAGAAACATCCAGACCAATACAAACAAACATGTTCATGCACACAAATGTTTGTACTGTGCGGGGGTCGAACCCGCAACCCAACAGTGGTAGTAAACGCTGCCTTTGGTCCAAACCAAAGGCAGCGTGTACTACCACTGTTCCAAACAGGTCGTCAGTATATCATAGAAAAAACTATTTTATTCTATCAGCAATCGGCCTTGTAACAGTCTGATAGAAATGACGATAGTGTATTTATCATCTTTCCTTCTTTTTTCAGTTCATGACAGAGGGGGTGCTGCTTCGAGAGATGTTCGCTTCTCCACTTCTGATGCAGTATTCCTGTATAGTTCTTGATGAGGTTAGTATCTTCTTTTTTAAATAAAAAAAAATCTGCGAAAAAAAACCGCCTGTAACATTTTATAACAGAACACTCGAGAAAAGGTGTTACCGAAGTCGGCGCCCAATACTATCTTGTAATTTAATACAACATTCAATTATTCAACAGGGATTAGGCGCCGACATCGGTAAAACCTTTTCTTGAGTGTACTGTTATAAAATGTTATTTGCAGTGTATAAAGTGTTAAAAATATTATTTTACACTTTTTAGTTCATGGTTTTCGAAGGCGGTTTCTTTTTCACAGTTTTTTTTTAAGCTTTTTAGTGTTTCATTTTTTGGCAGCCCCATCATCTTCCTCTTCCACCCTGGCCAAATAACTAATAAACTAATTGTGAGTACAGTATTGAAAGAGTTATTCTTTAACTCCTTACCGTTGAGGAGTTGACCTTCCATCATCAGCAGAGCCACAAAATTAATACAGCCAGGCGTGAATACTGGTGCAGTTTTGAAGAAAGGTACAAAAACATTACGTGTCCATATAATTTTTTTTGGTATGTCCATATAATTTTTATGGTACCAATCCGGGACTATCTACATGTTGAATTGAGAACCTCCTCCTTTTTCGTGTGATTTTTGAGCATGCTCAAAATTAACATGCGTATTAGTAGCACGTCCGTCCACACATGCTGCTAGGGCACTTGCTCAAAAGTAGCATTCTATAAGCATGGCCATTCTTCTCACCAGTGTTTGAGTGGAAGTGACCAGTGTTTTAATCTTAGTGATGAATATAATAGAGTTCATAATCAGGATAATGCAAGTGCTAGTAACCGTGTATATGCGAAAGTTAACAAAGTGAAATTACCAAACTCTTTTAATTTTACTGTAGTGGAATAGAGACAGTAGAAAGTGAAATTTATTTATTTATTTTATTAGTTACACACAACGAAATTACAGTAGATAAAGATAATACATAGTAACTGTGCAGTCATAGTAGACTGTAAATCCAAACCTATGGGTAAACAGCATGTCAATAACTAATTATAACAAGCAACATTAAATTATAAATCACTACTTTATTATTAAATAACACATCAAATCAAAAAAAAGGAAAAATACAATATACAACCCGTGCCGATAAAGAATGGGATCAGAAATGGCGGCGCATCTATTCGCTTCTCGCTCGCACACTATTTGCGTCTATACTCGCACTCGTGTGGTGCGAGTACATATACATACATATGTTTTAATACACATACATATGTTTTATACACATGTACATATATATACATATGTTTTAATTAAATTGATATATGTATTTCAATTACTTAAAACTTATTAAAATATTTATAAGTTTTTATATTAATATCATCTTGTAAAATGCACCAAATTATTGTTTAATCATCTTGTATTACCATACACCCTCATGTTCCATTTCGCCCTCGGGAATATGTACGAAGTACAGTGTTTAAGTCAGAGCGCGCGCGCAGTCAGCATTTCACGTTGACCCAATTTATAGCAATTTCACATTATACCACGTACTTAGTTAGTTCACGATCGGTCACCAATCTCGCCGCGTGTGCTCATCTAATAACCATTATCATTACCTTGACCATTTTCCAATATACTTATTTTTACCATTTTAACCATCTTTACTTTGTTGGACTTACACCCGACAGCATGTGTAACAGTACAGTAAATTATATCACAGGATGTAGGCAGCTGACGTTCTGTGTCTTAGTGACACATATCTCACACACTGTTTTTTATGAACAGATTATTTTAGTCCCTATTAGTCCTCTAATATAAATAAATCAGTTTATCTCTTTTATTTTTTTTCCTTTTTGAATATTGCGCCACCTACCCCTTCTCTACTATTAAATGTCCTTTACGCTTTCAGCGATAAGACCGCCGAAATTGTACACAAAATTTCTGTAATGCCTAGTAAGTACTTAAGTTGTGTATTTTGTGCAATAAAGTATATCTATCTATCTATCATAATAATATTATAAATCCTAATTAAATACGAGTATTTATAAACTCATTTGTTCTGTGTTGTTATCCTTATATACGTAATACCTGTTCCTAATTAACTGTATTGTATTAGTTATGTTAATGTGTTTACCCAATTAACTTGACCTCTATATCTTTGACGACTCGATTGGAACAGTGGTAGTGAACGCTGCCTCTGATACAAAGGTTGCGGGTTCGATCCCCGCACAGTACAAACATTTGTGTGCATGAACATGTTTGTTTGTATAGGTCTGGGTGTTTGCTATGTATTATAAGTATGTATTTACAAAAGAAAAGTATTATATGTATATACTTATTTGTAATCCCACTGTTGATTCTGATATCCGTAACACAGGTGCTTGAGCTACCTATCTCTGAGTCAGATCAATGTATGTGATGTTGTGAAATATTTATTTATTGTTATTATTTATTATTGTATTATTGTTATATCTATCTATACTATTAATAAAGAGGTAACGCGTCGGCGGGTGACTGACTGACTGATCTATCAACGCACAGCCGTAACCACTGAACCAAAACTTTTTACTATGAGCTTAAAACCACTTTTTTATTACAGTCAATTTGGGTAACTTTAAATTACCTTGTAACTTTGAATAAAACTGGTTTAAAGATTTTTTATTTTATTCCTTGGAATTCCTATACAATTTAAAACGGTATCTAAAGGTTGAATCCACTCAACGTAGATACCGTTTTAAATTGTATAGGAATTCTAAGGAATAAAATAAAAAATCTTCAAACCAGTTTTATTCAAAGTTACAAGGTAATTTAAAGTAACCCAAATTGACTGTATGTGCCTACATAATAATTAAATTTGAAACATAGGTATTTTTTATTATGTAGGCGAGCACTAATAAGGGGTTTTTAAAAATTCAAAATATAGTTGAAAAAAATATAGTTGAGTAGCAAGAAAGCTGGTTCTTCTTTCGCAACTGTGAGTTTCAAAACAAGGCAGTTGTGAAAAAAGAAAAATCTATCGTCTTTGGCAACTGGTTGAGTAGCAAGAATGTCGGTTCTTTTTTGGCAACTGGTTGTAAACCTTAGTTGCCAATGTGGCCGGGGGGTTTATTTTTATTGAACTCCTAAAGGCGTGTAATGTGATCAAAACGTCGTATGAAAGATATTTAGTGCTGGAGTCATGAAAAGTTATGCAAAATGAATGAAAGGCATTTGAGTATTTTAATTCAACCCTTAATTGGGTAAACGGTGGTTTAAGTCATATGGAGAATTCATCATAATTAATGCTACAATCATGAAATTTGTTTGAGAATTTTCATTTTTTTATTCAACCCCTGAGTTGGTGAACGGGGCTTAAAACGTCATTTTTAATTTAATGTAACAGACGACAGATAAGCAGACGGATCACCTGATGGTAAGCGATTGCCGCCGTGACACCCGTATCCTCACTAATTCACGGAGGATGGAGATATTGGTATTTGATGTTTTCATCAATTTATTTATATACTAGCGGGCCTGCCCGCAATTTTCGTCCCCGCGTGTGAAAAGTAACTTTTTACCCCCCTTTCAACCCCTTACAACCCCCTTTTTCGCAATAAAAAGTAGCCGATTCTTTCTCAGGGTCTATGATCCCCGCACAGTACAAACATTTATGTGCATGAACATGTCTGTTTGTATTGGTCTGGGTTTTTTCTATGTACTATAAGTATGTATTTATGAAATAAAAGTATTGTATGTATATATTTGTACTCCTACTGTTGACTCTAATATCCGAAACACAGGTGCTTGAGCTACCTATCTTGGCGTCAGATCAATGTATGTGATGTTGTGAAATATATTATACCTATATTTACAGGTTAAGTAACCTTAACCATCTAAAACCACATCTTTACTTAAGATCAGGTGTGATTGAGGTCAAATGGCGTAAAACGCTGTCTCAATATCAATTTTATACATGTGACTTTTGCATAGATATGAAACAGATGCGTAATAATATTATGGTAGTCGCTGAAAACCAGCGTCGGTGGTCTCTTGGATCAGCACCGACTATTGCTGAGCGGCCGCCTGTTTGGCGCATACAGGGATAATGTTGTCCTACTTTTCGTTTATTATTTATATCTAGGTTATGTTTTTAATTAAGTTTCCTTGTTTTGTATTGTGCAATGTAAAGTTATCATTCATTCAAATGGTTTTTTATGTATGTAGTGGCAGACGAACAGATGGATCACCTGGTAAGCGATTGCCACCGCCCATTGCCACCTGCATCAGCAATGGAATCTTGAGTCACTCTTATCTCTCAAAGTGTTAACTAACTTTTCCCTCTTACTTCCGATTTGGGCCTCCGGTCCTCTCACTCACTCGGCGAAGGCCGTGACACCACTCCGATAGAGCCGCCCTTGTCGATGGCTCCCACGGAAAATAGATCTTGTCTGTCGTAAGATAACATATGTAATCAAGAAAAGTAATGTTCTCTTTTATTGCTTATTTTCAGGTCCATGAAAGGTCTCAAATGACGGATGTGTTAATGGGTCTACTAAAGAAAATAGCCAAGGTACACTTTCTGCCGCACTCAGAGTCGCTGATTAACTTAGTTGGCTACTTAAGAAAAGTATTGACACTTATATTGATACGCATAAGACTACCGATACTAAAGTTAATGAACATTAGCTGAAATGACGTCTCTGAGTGCGGCCGTTTATCTTATAATGGAAATCTCTACTTATTTCCAAAATTGCTACCATTTTTAAAATATTTTAAACTCTTTTAGCAGTAGGAGTAATAGTGAAAAATGTTACAAAGATCTAAGCCAGTTTTACATTTTTTATTAAGCCAAATTTATATTTTTTTATTGCAATTTTGACTAAATTAATAAATGCATTTATTATTATTTGACTGACCGGATGGCGCAATTGGTAGTGACCCTGCTTCTTACGCCAAAGGTCGTGGGTTCGATCCCCACCCTGGACAAACATTTGTGCGATGAACACTTGTGTTTGATCAATGTCTGGGTGTAATATATGTATTTAAGTATATATTTGTGTTCCTCTGTTGTCTGATATCTGTGACACAAGTGCTTAATAGTACGAAATCAGGTCAACCTATGAGATTTTGTGAGAATCATTATTATTTCAACTTTAAGTCATTATCATTTATTATAATCACATTATGTAACACAACATTACAATACTGAAGTCATTGGAGTCGCGAAGAGATTTTGGCTCTCTTTGCATCTTCTAAAAAGCTCTTCTATGGAGGTGCTCTGTGGAGCTGTTCAATATCATACTAGGCTCACCATTCTACAATAGCACGGCCTGGACGCCGCGGCAAACTCACCATACTACATGGAACCAATCCCTTTCCTAGACGCTTCGTTCCGCGTTGTTTTTCCCACGCTCGTGCAAACTCTGAAATGATCTTCCAGCCGCGGTGTTCCCTGATCGCTATGACATTCCCTTTTTAAACGTGTTTGAAAAGAGTTCTTATTTCACGGTAGGCAGCGGCATGACTGTTCTCCGCATTGTTGATGTCTATGAGCGGCGGTTTACCGCTTACCATCAGATGGGCTGTTAGCTCGTCTCCTATTTAAGACTGTAGGAGGAGCCGCTTCGTCGCACACGAAATTTTCAGAGCCACTCGATTTAATTTTTAGCTTACAAAAGCTAAAAATAAATCGGTTGCTTCGCAAGTGTGCCCTAACCCTTAATGAATGAAATCCTTTTTTATGTTTTCCTAGAAACGCAAAATCCTGAAATTGGTGGTGTCATCGGCCTAACCATGGACGCCGAGTTCCCTCCGCGACTTCTTCAACCTGACAGACAGAAAGGACAGGGAGAAGCCCAGCACTTCGGTCATATGCCATGCAGGGCCGGACGCATCCTATCGAAGTCTTCTATGCTGAAGGTAGGTAATAAAATTAATTATATCCTCCAACCGATTAAGGGTAAGATTTTGTAGAGTATGCATGTTTTGTGCGTGCGTGTGGCTGCTCCACGCACAGCCACTCCCGCCCCGCGACGAGGCGGTCCGGGCGCGAATGGACGTTTCAGAATAAAGCGTCAGGTGCGTTG